>LR812533.1:41355042-41602542 GCA_903798195.1 Danio kyathit
GTTCATCAGGATTCATCTTCAATGCCTCCTCCTCCATCTTACCGCAGACATGCTCAATAATGTTTATGTCTGGTGACTGGGCTGGCCAATCCTGGAGCACCTTGACCTTATTTGCTTTCAGGAACTTTGATGTGGAGGCTGTAGTATGAGAAGGAGCGCTATCCTGCTGCAGAATTTGCCCTCTCCTGTGGTTTGTAATGTAATGGGCAGCACAAATGTCTTGATACCTCAGGCTGTTGATGTTGCCATCCACTCTGCAGATCTCTCGCACGCCCCCATACTGAATGCAACCCTTAAACCATGCTTTTTCCTTTACCAAACTTGACTGATTTCTGTGAGAATCTAGGGTGCATGCGGGTTCCAATAGATCTTCTGCAGTATTTGTGATGATTGGGATGCAGTTCAACAGATGATTCATCTGAAAAAAAATCTACCTTCTGCCACTTTTCCAAATGATCAACTAGAAGTCAAGTTACTATTTGTTGCTCTTACAACTGGGATTGACAACAAGACTTTTGTCAAGTAGTGTACAAGTCACATATCACCCACTAAATGCCATTTGAATTAAACATTCTCCTTTCAAACTCATGGTGGACTTTTCTGTGCTGGGTCGGGATTGAGAAATGCTGGTTAAATGTCTGAACGAGGCTCGGGTCAACTTTGGGAGCTTTAGTGGAGACCTTGATTGCCATGGTGAAATAACGCCATCATCTGGTCCACCGAGCAACACCATGGTTTTTATGCGCAGAAAATTGTTTCGCCACTCTGCAAGAGAACAGAAGCGAACAATGCAAGTCAAGGATCCAGAACTGAAAGCAGTCATCTGAGCTGCACATAAACACCAGTTCTTTCCAACATGAAAATCCTATTATTAACTCACCCTCATGTCATTGCAATGAAAAGAAAAGTCCTGAGACCTCTATTCATCTTTAGAACACACATTAAGACATTTAAGATGAAACCCAAGAGTTCTAATCCTCTATAGACAGCAACAGACCTGAGAAATTCCAATAAAAAAAAACCAAAAACAGTCTCTGACTTTAATGGTTCAACTGTGATCACATTAAGCTCCAAACAAAAGTGATCTTAAAACTCTGTATGATTACAAATGAACGACTGAAGTGACATGAAATGACAATATTTTGATTTCGTTTCTGGACTTTGAACGTCTCCGGATCGTTGCTGCATGTATGGCGGATGAGAGAGCTCTCTGACTTAGTCTAAAATATTTGGTTGCATAGATTGTTTGGATAGTGATTGAATGATTAAAACTACAGCTATTTCTCTATATCCTCATTTTATCTTTGCCTTAATATTGATAATTTTGTCTGACAATTGTGTATGCGTCTAAAAGAGATGAGTGTGATCATGCTCTGTTGGTTGTATAGTATATTTATAGGTAAAGTATGATTTCTTGGTGAATTATTTTTTTTTGAAATGCAGTAAATAAATTAAATATGCATTATGATATTTGTATTATTATATATATATATATATATATATATATATATATATATATATATATATATATATATATATATATATATATATATATATATATATATATATATATATATATATATATATATATATATCGATTAGTCGTTTTGTGGCTTAAAGCGCATAGTAATTGATGGCTCATTCCGCTGTGGCTATCCCTGATAAATTAGGAACTAAGCAGAAGGAAAATGATTAATATGTTTCCAGGAAAACAAGATATGGATGCAAAATAGTCTTTAGGCTGACTCTGGCACATTGTAGGATAACTGTATTAATCTGCATAGTCCCAGTCAAATAAACCTTAAAATATATATAAATAAATAATAAAAAATAAATAAATAAATAAAAATAAAAAATACAAAAAAAAAAAAAAAAAAAAAAAACAACATAAAAATAAATAAAAAAAAAACCAAACAAAGAAATAAATAAATAAAAATACAAAAAAAATACATAAAAATAAGTAAATAAAAAAAAACCAAACAAAAAAAATTAAATAAATAAAAACATACAAATAAATAAAAATAAATAAATAAATAAAAATAGTGTTCTGAAGATAAACGAAGGTCTCAGGGTATTGGAAAGACATGAGGGAAATTGATTAATAACAGAACATTTTTGGGTAAACTAATTGCTTAATTACCTGTAGAGTTGGCATTTTCAACTTCACCATTCAGCGGGGCCAGAAAGACGCTGTACTTCAAGTATTTCTCTCTATGATGTGGATCTACAGTACAAGACGAAGCAGATGAAACACGAGTCGCAGACAGAGCAGGGTTTAACCTGATGCATGAACGTAGCACATCTAACCATTCCAGTAGCTGCAGAAGGAGGTTTTTTGTCCAAGTTTAGTATAACAAACATGGTACAGTGAGGACTTGAGCAGTTTGGGGAACACCTTGTTGGTAGCACTCGTACCTTCAAAAGCATAGAGAAAGCACTTATGCATGTGTATGAGGTCTAGTTTCTTGAATGAAAAGAAATATTGTGGTGTGGACGTCACTGACCTCCATACTGGCCAGCTAGTGGTGAAGACAGGAATATCACAGAGTGAGCATTGTGCTGAGGAAGGGTAGCAAGAACTCCTCGACATATCAAACCACCTGTTACATAAATGATAAGTCAAGTTAAACTGAGAGGTTTGGAAGACTTCCAACTCGGTTTTATTGATTCTACATTAAATGGTGTACTAGTGAGCAGCAAAAATAGAAGTTCTTAAAAATCCCATTTTAAAATACATTGATTCAGTCAGTCATTCATTTTCATCCACTTTTCCGAGGCCGGGTTGCAGGGGCAGACTTCCCTCTCCCCAGACACTTCCTCCAGCTCCTCCGGGGGAGGATCCAGAGGCGTTCCCAGGCCAGCCAAGAGACATAGTCCCTCCAGCGTGTCCTGGGTCTTTTCCTAGGCAAGCGTCCAGGAGGCATTCGAAACAGATGCCAGAGCCACCTCAGCTGACTTCTCTCGATGTGGGGGAGCAGCGGCTCTACTCCGAGCTCCTCCTGGTTGACAGAGCTCCTCACCCTATCTATAAGCCACCCTGCGAAGGGTCACTTGAATCCAAGATCTTGTCCTTTCTGTCATGACCCAAAGCTCATGACCATAGGGGAGTAGGAATGTAGATTGACCAGTAAATCGAGAGTTTTGCTTTTAGCTCAGCTCCTTTTTTACCATGAAGGACAGGTACATCGATCACATCACTGCTGCCACTGCACCAATCCGCCTGTCAGTCTTGCGTTCCATTCTTCCCTCACTCATGAACAAAACCCCAAGATACTTGAACTCCTCCACCTGGGGTAAGGACTTTCCTCCAACCTGGAGAAGGCAAACCACCTTTTTCCAGTGGAGCACCATGGCCTCGGAGGTGCTGATTCTCATCCCAGCCGCGTCACACTCTGCAACAAACTACTCCAGTGCATGCTGAATGTCCATGTTCGATGAAGCCAGCAGAACAACATCGTCTGCGAATAACAGAGATTAAATCCTGTGGTATTTTAAATGGTTATAAAAAAACTAAATGCTTTTTATTTGGGAGCAAACTGGACTTCTTTAAAAGGATACTGAAACCTTACAGACACCAAACTTTGACCATTGATAGGATTATTTATTTGTCCCCAAGGTAAATGTCTTGGACACAATGAATGCTTCTCAATTCTTATTTGTGCATCCTCATTTAAATGATACATCCTCATTTTAGAGTCACTTCAAATTGTCATTTAATGAGTACTGAACACCACTGATTTTGCTTTCATGTCCGGATACTTGAATATTTCAGATAATTATTTACACTGCAATAGTTTCAACCTCCACAAACTCCTTTTTATTTGTGCTAAGAAACACATCAATATTAAAAGGAACTTTAAAAACAAACCACATTAACAATAACTATGCTTAATATTCATATTAATGCACATTTGATTTTTCAACTGTAGTTAGTGAATTGGCACAGATGTGAAGGGGGAGGAGAATTAACATGCCACGTTTAGTCAAACCATCATCTCAAACCTTGCTCATGGCTCCTCAAGAAGCCTTCGTTCTCTTTAAACCTCATGTGCAATTAGAGAATTGAAATATCCTATAAAATGACTGAGCTTGATCGGTTTCCATGTTGTAGGATGGAGGAAACGAGGAAGATTGAGAAGCACCCAAGGACTAGCACATGCATAACTCACTTTTGAAGAGAATAGAGAATGCATTGCAGACACACCCCCAGAGAAGAAGAAGAAAGAGAAAAAAAAAAAACACTGCAACACCCTTTCACCACCACCTTATATCCAAAGTTTAATCTATATCCACTGATAAGGAAATAAAATGATGTTTGTCTATTCATGCATCTTTTCCTATTTTTCACTACTGGAGGGATGCAGTACATATTTGGATTACAAGACATATGGGCATACCTGCCAACACTCCCGTTTTTCCCAGAAGTCTCCCGTATTTCAGACCCATCTCCAGCCACCCTCCCGTTTTGTTATTTCTTCCGGAAAACTCCCGTAATTTCAACCCGTAAATTAATTTTTTTTGCCTGATTAATTGGTCTTTTCAAAGAGAATCTGGAGGGAAGGACATCTCCATTCACTTTAATTGTGGTATGAACAAGTGCATTTGTAAGTTCAATTTATCTGATATGTTTGCCAAACAAAAACTACCACTCCATACCGTAATGCTCCCAATCACAGTCTTATAAAACCTGCCGCCCAACAACATACACCCGACCAAAAGTCTTTGCAAAAAATAAAGACTCTGTTGAATCTACAAAGCTTACATGGGACATAGTCCAAGAAGAATGTCAACATGTACACAAAGTATTTAACAAACAAGCTAATGCAACTTCTGGACCCGTGAAAATGGTCCTCCAAATGCCCTGGATCAAAAATAAATTTACTCAATTTTATTAGAATTTACAATAGGGTGATGGTCCTCTCACCATTGCACAAACTTTTCAACCTCCAAGCTAGAAGTAGGAATGACCATAATATGTAGGAATGTCTATAAGTCCCATGGCTGTATCATCTGAAACGTATTGTATTAGATCATTGGCTATATTACCTTGGGAGTAGCAGATGAGATGAACGCCATCTTCAGCGCTCTCCATGATGGGTCTGATGACCTTTTTAAATCCTTCAATCTGTTCCCACATTGGCTTCACACTGGCCGTGTAGTCATACAGAGATAGTGCAGTCACACTCGTACCTGGATGAGACTGAAACATAAGTTTGAGAGTTTTGTTCTGGATGAAAGAACTGTGGTAAATGTAGTGGCCCTGAACTTAGAATTTAACTACTTAAAGGATTTCACAATACTGAATTTCTTAGGGGGTTTTGACCAAATAAATGTAGGGCAAAAGTAACGTGGGACGAATGGAACAAAATCAATTTTCTCAAAGCCCTGACAACATTTGCTTTCCAGGCTATAACAGCACATCAAGCATGCAACCCTTGATGAAGCTGCCAAACATCAGCTGATTTCGGGACTGTGTCATGTGGTTAGGTTCGAATTTCAGTTTTTGAGTGCAAAAAGTTAGTTATTGTTCTAATTTCCCATTTACAAGTTGTGTTTCTCTTTTCATTTGTCACACTAATGATCAATCTACAGGTTATTTAGTGCAATAACACATCCTTGAGATTGCAATCTCTGAGTTTTTCAGTTTAAAAGTAAATCAGGTTTAAAATGGCAAGAGTTCCTGTGGGGACGAATGTAGCATTTATTTATGTCCCACCGCTAATAGAAAAACCTTATTTTTCCCCCTTTTTTCAGTTCTTCATTTCAGATTTTTTATAAAATTAATGCATATTGCCAATAATAATAAAAAAAATAAATCAAAAATATAAAAAATTGTAACATTTTGCATTGTTGTATTGCTTTTGAGACATTTGATGGAACAGAAATTGACTTTTATGACTTAATTACTGTAGACTGGATTACTGTAATGCTCTGGTTGCCCAGCATCCTCTATTAACAAACTTCAGCTAGTAGAAAATGCAGCTGCCAGAGTTCTTACCAGGTCTAGTAAATATGATCATATCACCCCAATTTTATCCTCCTTACACTGGCTGCCTGTAAAGTTTCATATTGATTTTAAAATATTACTTCTTACCTATAAAAGCTTTAAATAATCTAGCTCCTGTTTATCTAACCAACCTCCTGTCTCGCTACAATCCAACCCGCTCCTTAAGATCTCAAAACTCAGGGCTTCTAGTAGTACCTAGAATAGCAAAGTCGAGTAAAGGAGGTCGAGGCTTCTCATTTATGGCTCCTAAACTCTGGAATAGCCTTCCTGATAATGTCCGAGGCTCAGACACACTCTCTCAGTTCAAAACTAGATTAAAGACCTATCTTTTTAGTAAAGCATACACTCAATGCATCACATAGTGGTACGATGCATGAATGTGCTCCACGCATCTCATTTATATACACTATGAACAGCAGCTACGCTAATATTTCTCTTTATTCTCTATTTCCACCTGGGGATACTCATCCCGAGGCCCCCGGAAATTATGCAGCGCCACTAATGCGATCTGAGACCCGCGACGAGATGATCCCAAGGTTTCCATAATCCCCGACCAGGCCGTATCCTCAGCAGGTGCGGTGGTGGTCATGGAGGAGTAGAGAGCATGTGCCTGATTCCTGTGAGACTCCAGGGACAGACGAGTCTTTGCTGACGTCCAGCGTTCTCCAGCCTCCGGCGCCTAGACTGCAGCTCTGCACAAGAAGTTTGGCCATAGGAGAAATGGTCGTGCCCAACTGAGCCTGGTTTCTCTCAAGGTTTTTAATCCTTCACTTTCGCCAATTGGTGAAGTTTTTTCCTTGCCGCTGGCTTGCATACTTCGGGACTTGTAGAGCTGCGCATCGATGGATTACTCTTCAGTGTTTGGACTCTTGGCAGAGAATATTAAACCACACTGAACATAACTAAACTGAACTTAAACACTGAAAACTGAACGGACACGGTTTCAATTCACTATAATCTTTTATGTGAAGCTGCTGACACAATCTACATCGTAAAAGCGCTATACAAATAAAGATGAATTGAAATTAAAATGTATATAAAATGCAGTTCAATTTATTTTTTGCAAAAATAAAGGACTAGAAATGTTTGCAGTTAACATTAACAAGGTCATAGTCAGATACATTTAAAATAAACAAGGGACAAAGCCGACAAGAAAATGAATGAATGAATGAATAATTGAAGTTAAAGGTTTAGATAAATATGGTTAATTAATCAGATTTAGTTTAAATGTACATACCTGATGGATGGGGGACAATGCAGAGACTTTTGTAAGCAAATCTAGGCAAATTCAGCATTGAACCCCACTGTTATGTTTTTATTGCAGTAAGTTATCATTTTAAACGTTATACTGCATTAGTTAATACAATTAGTCCCGTTTTAAATATTATGAGATAAATTAGGAAATTACCCATGGCAACTTTAATGTAATATAGTTTGGTATATTTATCTTCGGTCAACGGCTAATGATATTTGGTTTTTGGCCCTACATAAGAAAAGGTTTGGGTATCCCCTGGTTTAAAGTAAAGTTATTTTGGAGTTGTTCTACACAGATACAAAATAACACCTGATTTTGATAGACCACTCTTGTGAGTTAGTAACCACAGCAAAAATATATTTCTGATAAACTCATTATCTTTTAAAATTAGGTTATAAAAAAAAAAAAAAAAAAAAATAAAAAAAAAAAAAAAAAATTGTACTATCGTCTCCTCTCCCCTAATGAACTAAAGACGTTTAAAAAAATCCCACCACTGAATAAAACAAAAAGGTTATTATGACTTTAAATATAAAGTCAGAATTCTGAAATATATATAAAAAAAGTCACAATTGCGTCAAAAGTCACAATAACCTTTTATAAATTATTTTTAAATGGCGGGAAAGCTTCCATACGTTTCTGTTTGAGCACCAAACTTAGATTTTGTAAGTACTACACGTGCAATAATAACAACAAACAATAAAAGCGAACTTAAAAATGAAAACATGGGTGAAACAAAATACATAAATTAGATTCCTTACCTCTTTAATAAAGTTCACCAGCGGTGTCAATTGTTCAGGTCCACCAAACAGCCCGTGAACAATAATCACTGGTCTGTACGCCATGATGACTGAGGGCAGCAGTAACACAACCAAAATAAAAACACATGGTCCGCAGCCATCAGCCATCGCCACAACAGCCTATAATCTGAAATCAAACATATTCATGTCATATATTTAATTATAACTATCCAAAATTATATTAGACAGCCAAGTAGGCAAGACTAACCTTAGCAGGACGCTCCACCCTAATACAGCTGGTAAATTGTTTTGCACGTGATGTTCTGTCGCTTGAGGTGATGCTTTTATAGTATTGTCCGTTTCACATTATTAAAAGAGAAGGATGCAAATGAGTAGTAATGATAATAAAAGTGGCTACTAAGACTCCTTAAAATTAAATGCATTGTTTTGTTGTAATGAATACATTCGCTTTTTAATTAACTTTAAAATAAAGTGCATGAAATATATGTGGGGAAAATGTTATGATTAGATGGCAAGCAGAACACGTGCTGATTCTGTTGGACTTTAGTTTTAACAGCAAACTTATATGGTATTTTTGATAAAACTCGAGCTTTTTTATGATCTTAAGACTTGCAGGAAATAACTATCAGACTTAAACACCCTGCAAAAAAAACAAAAAAAAAAAAAACAAAACAAAACAAAAAAAAAAAACGATCGCTAACTTAGAGAGTTCTAAAGAATGAGAAAAACAACGCCTGCCGTAATTTTAATTATACATATATTTTATATTTTTGTATATTTCATATTTTTAAAGGCTATTTTTATGCTTATATATTTTATATTTGTTTTACAAAGTGTAGCTACTTGCACCACAAAGGTTTTGTATGCTATACATCCGTTTTAATACATAAAACAGTGGCTAATTTATGTTGCAGAGCTAGTTTTTGTCAAGTAATGTTTAGATGCTATTTTCTTCAAAAATAAATTAATAAATAATAATAATAATAATAATAATCATAATTAAAAAATAAAAATCGCAGTAAAACCCAAAGGGAAAGTGTATGCACTCTATTGAAAATTGTAGCTTAATAAAGAATAGTAGCAGGCATGAAATCTGTTTGAGGAGGTTTTTACTATAAAACAGTGGCTAATTTATGTTGCAGAGCTAGTTTTTGTCAAGTTGTGTTTACAATAGATGCTATTTTTCTAAAAAATAAATAAATATTAAAAACAAATCGCAGTAAAACCAAAAGGGAAAGTGGAGTGTGCACTTTATTAAAAAGTGTAGTTTAATAAAGAATAGGCAGGCATTAAATCAGTTTGAGGAAGTTTTTAATACATAAAACAGTGGCTATATGTTGCAGAGCTACTTTTTGTCTAGGAGTTTTTACAACAGGTGCTATTTTTCTATAAATAAATAGATAAAGAAATAAATCGCAGTAAAACCAAATAGGACAGTGGAGTGTGCACTTTATTGAAAATTGTAGCTTATAGTGGCCATAAAATCTGTTTGTGAACATTTTTTTTAATACATAAAACAGTGGCTAATCTGTGTTGCAGAGCTTGTCGAGTAATATTTACAACTGATGCTATTTTTATCAAAACATTTTTAAAAATATATATATTTTTTAAAAGTCGCAGTAAAACCAAAATGAAAAGTGTAGTGTTTCTTTATTTAAAAATATAGTAGCTTGATGAAGAATGGTGGCAGGCATTAAATATGTTTGAGTAAGTTTGCCCAAAATAAATAAATAAATAATTCGGTATTATAGAAAACAAATGAATCAATGAATCATAGTCAATCAAAAATGCTCACGCAGAAAGTGTGACCCAAAATATGGAGAGAAGGCACGTGTTAATATCTGCTGATAAACGATAATACTCAGCCTGAAGGTGTGATCAGAATAATAGAAGCAGAACTTTGCTCACTGGTTGCTGATTTACAGCAGATACACAAACACAGACACGCAGAAAGCCTCAGCGTGAGAGACCACTTTCTCAACACCACCAGAACAGCACACCGGCTGACAGCGCATGCAAACAGAGAAACATAAGTGCTCCTTTTAAAAATAATAATAATAATAATAACATAAGAGATTGTGAAAATGGAGACTCTGAAGCGGTGGATGAAGAACTGGAAGTATCCCACTTCTCTCTTATGCATCTATGGATTCTTCAGCACAGTCAAGCCTTTAGAGCCGTTTCTCTACCCATTCCTCACGGGACCAGACAAGAACCTGACCACGGAGCAGGTATAGTGACCTGTTAAATAGTTTAATAATTAACATGTATTTGGATGTCTAAGAGACATTAGTTTTTAAAGGGACAGTTCACCCCCAAAATGGAAATGTACTCTCTCAAGTGGTTCAAAACCTTTGACTTTCCATTTTCTGTTGAACACAAAAGAATTCATTCAATTTCATCCCTTTAAAATCATAAATGACAATTCAGTTACAATTTTCAAACCGGTGGGACGTCCTGCAGGACTTAGTTTCCTCTGTGCTTCACAAACAAGGATATTTACAAAAAAAAATCTTATTGTTTTTCGTCCATACAATGAAAGGAAACCAGTCTACTGTATGGACATAAATAGTTCAAAAACTTTCAAAATATCTAACAGTAGATGAAAGAAAGAAATGCAGATTTAGATTAAGGGTGAATAAATGGTGACAGAAATTGTTATATTTGTTTTGTGATAGCTTTAACTGTTAAATCCATTTTACTGAAGCATAAACCATTCGTTGCTGCCATTACACTTATTTAGATGGTTATTAATCTGCATTTGTTGTACACTACAAAAGTATGTCAAATTCCAGAAAATATCAAACAAAACAGAATATTTGAAAGTTGACATGACATTTTTAATAGCAGCAGTGTGACATGCTATATTATAATTTATATATTGTACATATTTGTTTATATATCGTTTATTCTTTTCAAAAGTATTATTGCATTATTATTTTTTCTTTTTTAAAATTTTTTATGCTTATGCTTATTTATCTTATGTGTTTTTTAAACATATGCATTAAAAACTAAAAATACACACGTTAAGCTGCAACTATCTAATCAGCCAATCACACGGCACCAGCTCAAAGCATTTAGGCAAATAAAGTCAAAAATGAGAATTCTGTCACCATTTACCTGTAGTCATTTCAAATGAGTTTCTTCTGTTAAACACAAAAGAAGATATTTTGAAGAATGTTAGACACCTGTAACCATTGACTTTCATAGTATTTTTTTTAAAGAAAGTTTTCAGCTTTCTTCAAAATATCTTCTTTTTTGTTTAACAGAATAAACTCAAAGGTATATAAATACATATTCATTTCTGTGTGAACTATCCCTTTAAGTTCAAGGCGTTCAGAATGCAGAATTTCTTTCAGTAGGGAACATAGCACTAGCAATGCGTGTGTAGCTAATAAAGTGACCAGTAAGTGTGTGCAAATCTATATTTAAGAGTCATTTCAAGTGGCAACAGCAGCTATGACTATATTTTATAATATTTAACATTTATATGATTTTCCAGACATTAGTTTTGGTGAGCCTGTGCAAATTGTAGCCTCAGTTTCATGTTCTTAGCTGACAGGAGTGGCACTCGGTGTGGTCTTCTGCTGCTGTAGCTCATCCGCCTCAAGGTTGGACGTGTTGTGCATTCAGAGATGCTCTTCTGAATACAGTACCTCGGTTGTAACGAGTGGTTATTTGAGTTACTGTTGCCTTTCTATCAGCTTGAACCAGTCTGGCCTATCTCCTCTGACCTCTAGCATCAACAAGGCATTTGTGCCCACAAAACTGCCCCTTCACTGGATATTTTCTCTTTTTCCCACCATTCTCTGTAATCCCTAGAGATGGTTGTACGTGAAAATCCCAGTAGATCAGCAGTTTCTGAAATACTCAGACCAGCCCGTCTGGCACCAACAACCATGCCACATTCAAAGTCACTTAAATCACCTTTCTTCCCCATTCTGATGCTCGGTTTGAACTTCAGCAGATGTCTACATGCCTAAATGAATTGAGTTGCTGCTATGTGATTGGCTGATTAGAAATTTGCAGGACAGGTGTACCTAATAAAGTGGCCGGTGAATACATTTAAAAAAAAAAAAAAGTGAGGATTTACAAACTAAATGGTAGAGTTCAAAAAGTCTCCCCATGTGGCTTCTGAATCTTTCGGCAAAGCTTTAAGACGTACTGTAGCGGTTCCATTTAAATTAATATAAACTAAGCATCTCATGGGCAATGCGGTGGCGCAGTAGGTAGTGCTGTCACCTCACAGCAAGAAGGTCGCTGGTTCGAGCCTTGGCTGGGTCAGTTGGCGTTTCTGTGTGGAGTTTGCATGTTCTCCCCATGTTCGCGTGGGTTTCCTCTGGGTGCTTCGGTTTCCCCCACAGTCCAAAGACATGTGGTACAGGTGAATTGGGTAGGCTAAATTGTCTGTATAGTGTATGAGTGTGCATGGATGTTTCCCAGAGATGGGTTTGCAGCTGGAAGGGCATCCGCTGGATAAAACATATGCTGGATAAGTTGGCGGTTCATTCCGCTGTGGTGACCCCAGATTAATAAAGGGACTAAGCCGAAAAGAAAATGAATGAATGAATAAGCATCTCATTTAACCATCATTGATAAGTGGAAACTTGTGGAGATTTCCAATTGAGTAAAATCATCTTATTGCCTGCAATCATGCCAATAGAGCTTGCTGACTGTTGAGTTAAAGGGGACCTATTATGCAAATCACTTTTATAAAGGGTTTAAATCACACTTGATAAAACAGAAACACTTTGATTGACATTCTCTCTTTGTGTGTGTCATCAGAGGGGAAAAGCCCCGCCCATTAGTGACAATCTGTCCCTCATTAGCATATGACATCAGTCTTGTTTTTGAATCTGGCACTATGCTGACACATAGGTATTTGTAGCACCGCCCTCTTTTGAAAAGAGCCCAATCTCATTTGAATTTAAAGCGACAGGCACCAAAATTGGGATTAAAGCCTAAAAAAGGGAATTTCAAAGAGTCATACAACATTACTTGTGGGGTGTCTTCAAATACACACTCTAGAGCAGGGGTGCCCAATATGTCAATCGCGATCTACCAATCGATCGCAAAGGTAGCGTGAGTAGATGGAATTAAAAAAATAGACATCAGCCTATCATCCACCCTCACTGAAATTTGTCACTTGATTGACATACAGGGGAGTCAGTCTGATATCTGACCTTTTCTGACACATGGGTAACCACGCATGCGTATAAAACCACGCCAACTTCGTTGCGTGCTGCAAAACTACAGTAGCGAGGTTGGCGAGGTTAAGTCCAAATATCATTTCACCATGACTGATGATCATTTGATAGTGTGCTTGAGGCTGGCTATCAGCAGCTACTCTCCGGGCTATGCTTCCCTGGCTGATTCCATTTAGTGCAAATCATCAGAGTAAGGTAATGACAAAAATATGTACAGCGTTGCAGGCTATTGCACAATACAGTTCATACAGTTATGCAAGATACATCAATATATATTGTACAAATACAGAATTCTCAATGTTTATAAATAAATGTTTTGCATTTTTATTTTAGGTAGATCATTTTGACTTAGTCATTTTACAAGTAGCTTGCATGCTGAAAAAGTGTGGGCACCCCTGCTCTAAAGACATCATTTTACATCTTGTAAAAAGGGGCATAAAAGATCCCCCTTTAAAGGGAGAGTGTCCTTTATATTAGAATAACCAAAAACAGGCAAACTGTGGTCAGGTTGGACATTGACTCTATAAGCATTCTATCAAATGCTATGATTGTATTTTAAATAACTGTTTTTTTCTCCTCAAGTTGAACAATCAGATATTCCCTGTGTGGACGTACTCCTACCTGGCTGTTCTGGTTCCTGTCTTCCTCCTCACTGATTGGCTGCGCTATAAACCTGTGGTGGTCTTCCAGTCTTTAATCCTATTCTGCACCACGTCCATGTTGCTGTGGTGTAACGGCGTCCCCGAGATGCAGGCCATGCAGTTTACCTATGGAGTGGTGACGTCCTGCGACGTTGCTTACTTCACGTACATCTACAGTATGGTGGAGATCAAACACTACCTGAAAGCCACCTCGTACTGCCGGACCGCCCAGCTCCTAGGGTACACCGTGGGCTCAGTTTTAGGGCAGATCCTAGTCTCTTTAGAGCTCATGTCCTACAACAACATTCTAGTGTTTACGCTGGTTCTCACAGGCATTGCGATGATCGCCTCCATTTTTCTCCCGATGCCCAAGATCAGTATGTTCTTCCATAAAAAGCAGAGCGAACAGATTGATGCTGAAGGACATTCTGGGAATGGTAAATCTATGGAGCCAGAGGAAGGATTTGGGACAATGGTTGATCCTAGTAATGATGTAAGGGTGGATGAAACCAAATGGCAACAGGATGTACTGGATGGTTCTAATGGCTGTGATAGTAGTAGTGCAAAAAGTTCCAAGTCGGGTGGGAAAGGTGAGTTGAATCTGCCATAAAAGAGTGCATTAATGGACCCCTGAAAGTATATACAAGATTTTAATAGTCATTTAGGACATGAACCAAACTAGCTGGCTTTGAATCACAACATAAAAAATTTGAAGCATAGAAGTTTTATATTATATCATAAAAAAGCTAAATGCTGATGATACACAGGACACCTTTTGGAGCAATATTGATGGGCAACTTTGGGAAATGATCCCATAAACGGACAACCATTTTAGATATATGGCAACTACTTAGGGTAATCGGTTTAATTCAATTCATCTTCATTTCTATAGCGCTTATACGATGTCGATTGTGTCAAAGCAGCTTACTTAGAAGTTCTAGAAAAATTAAACTGTGTCAGTTCAGTTTTCAGAGATGAAGTTCAGTTTAGTGTGGTTTAATTATCACTGCTAAAAATCCAAACACTGAAGAGCAAATCTATCGATGCACAGCTCCACAAGTCCCAAACTAAGCAAGCAAGCCAGTGGCGAGGAACAAACTTCACCAATTGATGAAAGTGAAGGGAAAAAACCTAGAGAGAAACCGGGCTCAGTTAGGCACGACCATTTCTCCTTTGGCCAAACATCTTGTGCAGAGCTGCAGTCCAGGCACCAGAGGCTGGAGAACGCTGGACGTACATTGTGGAGAAGCTGCAGTTGTGAGTAGGTCACTGGCAGGTGTTCAGGCTGGCCCACGGGATCAGTGTGGAGACTCATCTGTCACTGAGGTCTTTCTTAATGGGTGACAGATGCAATATTGTTGCCCATTCTTAAAAGAAAACTAGCCAAGCAACATCCCTTTGGAAAATTGCCTGGCAACATTGCTTAAAAAGTTGCCCTGTGTATCATCAGCAAGCCAAGTATGTTGATATACTATGTTGACTGATTACTGAAAGTTCCCAGTGACAGATGAGTCTTCGCATTGATCCTAAGGGCCAGCCTGAACACATGCCGGTGACCTAATCACACCTGCAGTTCTCCACAATGGACGTCCAGCGTTCTCCAGCCTCTAGCACCTAGACTGCAGCTCCGCACGGGAAGTTTGGCCAGAGGAGAAACTGTCACCACTGGCTTGCGTGGTTTGTGACTTGTGGAGCTGCACATCGATGGATTTGCTCTTCAGTGTTTGAACTTTCAGCAGTGAAAATTAAACCACAGTGAACTGAACTTCATCTCTGAAAACTGGACTGACAGTTTTAATTTACTAGAACTTCTATGTTAAGCTGCTTTGACACAATCTACATTGTAAAAGCAGTATAGAGATAAACATGAATTGAATTTGATGTACTTCCAACTGAAATAAAATATTGAGTAGGGGGTGGGGCTTTGTTCTGCCCAACATTCCTTCATAGGAAACTAACGACAAAAGGGGCGGAGTTAAGAATACTGCTATACTGTTGCTAAAGAAGCCCTCAAGTTGACGTCAACAGAAGAACTGCCACTCCTAACATGGAAGCAAATGGTCAGGCTTTGGCTGAAGGTTACCAAAGCAAAACATATTTTCTCAGCGGATTAGCAAAGTAAACATTGAAAAATTTGATTTTATGTGTGAATGAGACCAATTAATCTAATGGTAGAGAAATATGATATTTACAATAATAATTATAAGTATTTTGGGTGACACAGAGGCGCAGTAGGTAAAGAAGGTCGCTGGTTCGAGCCTCGGCAGGATCAGTTGGTGTTTCTGTGTGGAGTTTGCATGTTCTCCCTGCATTCGCGTGGGTTTCCTCCGGGTGCTCCGGTTTCCCCCACAGTCCAAAGACGTGGTACAGGTGAATTGGCAATGCTAAATTGTCAGTAGTGTATGTGTGTGAATGAGTGTGTATGGATGTTTCCCAGAGATGGGTTGCGGCTGGAAGGGCATCCGCTGCGTAAAACAAATGCTGGATAAGTTGGCGGTTCATTCCGCTGTGGCGACCCCAGATTAATAAAGGAGTGGGCGGAGCTAAAGATCTCTTTTGGTGCGCTTTGCTTGCTTCAATTCTCTGATTGGTGGAATTTCTGTAGTTTTTCTGCACATATTTGGTTATTTAACACCATTGTTTTAAAAATAAGTCACATTATTGGCAACAGATTTGTTGGCCTTGGTCTTCCAATAGACTTTTTAGTATTTTATTGAAATTTTAAGTAGTTTTTTCATGTAAACTATGATACAAAGCCAGTACCTGATACTTTTCTGATATTAATGCATTAATTACTAAATACTTTATTTCTTATACAATCTATTATTTTAAATTACTAAAACGATCAACATGGGTCATTCGCAATTCAGTTTTTTCCTGTATATCAAAGTTTGTAATTTATTCACCTATCGCTGGTTTGTCTGGTTCATGGCTTATAATGTTTAATTAAAGACATTTTTAAGAATTGTGTACAGTCTATAATTTTACAAGTTATAAATAGTCAAGTTATAGTCATAAACATATAATATTAATCAATTCTGGTTGTCCTGCTGATCTCTAGCTGGCTGTGGTGATGTTCTGCTGCGGTTGTGGAGGGATTTCCTGCAGTGTTTCTCCTCTCGAACACTGCTTCTCTGGTCAGCTTGGTGGGCTTTGGCCACTTGCGGCTACAACCAGACGGTCAATTACGTCCAGTCGCTCTGGGAGCATGTGGAGCCGTCTAGTAACTTCACAGTCTACAATGGAGGAGCGGAGGCACTCTCTAACCTGTTCGGTAAGAAAAAGCACAGCAAAGATGTCTGTTGCATAAACGTAGCCAGTGTATCATAGACAAATTGTGTTTTAGTCTGTTCAGTTTACAGTCAGGCCAAGAAATAATAATTACTACATTTTGGATACAATTTGAACTTGTATGAGAATTCTAATGTGTATTTTCATTAGATATATAGATGTATATATATACACAGTTAAAGTCAGAATAATTAGCCCCCCTGTTTATTTTTTCCCCCAATTTCTGTTTAACGGAGGAAGATTTTTTTCAGCACATTTCTAAACATGATAGTTTTAATAACTCATTTCTAATAACTGATTTATTTTATCTTTGCCATGATGACAATAAATAATATTTTACTGGATATTTTTTAAGACACTTCTATACAGCTTAAAGTGATATTTAAAGGCTTAACTAATTAGGTTAACTAGGCAGGTTAGGGTAATTAGGCAAGTTATTGTATAACGATGGTTTGTTCTGTATACTATTGAAAAAAATATATAGCTTAAAGGGGCTAATAATTTTGACATTGAAATGGCTTTAAAAAAATTGAAAACTGCATTCATTCTAGCCCAAATAAAACTTTCTCCAGAAGAAAAAATATTATCAGACATACTGTGGAAATGTCCTTGCTCTGTTAAACATAATTTGGGAAATATTTAAAAAAGAACAAAAATTCAAAGGGGGCTAATAATTCTGACTTCAACTTTGTGTGTGTGTGTGTGTGTGTGTGTGTGTGTGTGTGTGTGTGTGTGTGTGTGTGTGTGTGTGTGTGTGTGTGTGTGTGTGTGTGTGTTTGTTTGTTTGTTTGTGTGTGTGTGTGTGTGTGTGTGTGTGTGTATATATATATCCCGGAATGCATATCTGGCAACCCAAAAACCAATGCAAGTGAGCAAGTAAAGCCCTATGATGGCACATCACATATTCAATATCATACATCTATATATGTATTACATACATCTGAGAGACGTACTTGTGTAGTGTTGTTTGGTGTGCCAAAAGTCACTCAGTACTTTTAACACATATGCTTTGTCTACAGGTATGTGACTTGCAAAATATCAGGGAAGATATTGTAAACCTTTCCCTTTGTGGGAATCTAGCCATTGACTCTGATTGGACGATGAAATAAAACGGGCTACTTTCATTTTCTTTTTTACATTTTGTTTTGGGCAGTTTTGAATAGTCATTGGGCTGTAGAAATTTCTTGGACCTGGCAACCCTCCCTACTTATACCAAACATTCCCAAATGGTTATTTTTAGGTTGTTATTTCTGCAACCAAAATAACCATACCTTTCCCAGAATATTCAAAGAAACCTAAATTGTTGCGCCATTTACAAACTTGAAAGATTTATCCTTGTTCAGGGTCTCATTTTCTCTCCAAAAGTTTACCCATGATATTTACTGTTTAACTGTGGTCTTACAAATGGTAATACATACATCAAAAATACATTAACTGCACTTTCACAGTAATAAAACCTTGATTAATTTATATCATGCTGCATCTGTACTAAATAAACATGCACTATATGCTAATAATAAAAACTATAATTTGGGCTTCACACTGTATTTGTCATTGCACCTATAGGGGCTGCGGCGGCGTACGGTATCGGGTTATCCTCCGCAGACTGGTCCCGCTGGGGTGAGATGGCACTCAGCGCTCTCTCTGCCCTGGAGGGTGGAGCTCTGTTCGCGATGGTGTTCAGCGGCAACATCTGGGTCTGTTACGGCGGCTACATCCTCTTTAAAAGCCTCTATATGCTGCTCATCACCATTGCCATGTAAGTGATATGACTTATTATCAGTGTTGAGGGTAACGCGTTACAAGTAACGTGAGTTACGTAATAATATTACTTTTCTAAGTAACAAGTAACGCATTACTTTTAAAAATTAAGTAATAATATTTGAGTTACTTTTTAGTTTAATTAAAGGGCACCTATGATGAAAATCATCTTTTGTAAGCTGTTTGAACAGAACTGTGTGTAGGTATAGTGTGTCCACAGTCATATTGGGGTGATAAAGACGACAAAACTTTTTTTAATTTCCTGACGTAAAAATAGGATCCAAATCCCTCCCATTTTGAGGCCGACCACAACGTGATGTAGGAGTGCGGTTTTCCCCACCCACCGAATGAACATGTCTTCGTAGTAACAAGTATAATCATATCAACAAGACAGGTCGTGCGCAAAGCAACCGAAATTAAAGGCATACTCACACTGTGTACAGTTGCGTTGAACCGGGCCAAAGCACGCTTGTCCCCCCTCCCGTCTCCCCCGACGGCCCGCACTCACATTACATTCGGGCCTGGGCACGCTTAGTCATCGATGACGCGCTGTTCAGTTTAGGAAGAGAAGCGCTCTCGCTCAGCCCAGTGGAGATTTCTTTAGTTATATCGTTTAAGTCGTTTGGTATGCGGCGACACGCAGTCAAATATTTCGCCAAACAGATCAGCCACTTTTGACACTCATAAAGTCCTCGTGCTGCAGGAATTAGGAGGTTTGCTGAAGGTGCAGCTGTCGTGCAGTGAGGGGTTTGCGTCTTTAATAATCTACGACAGTGTGCGTTCATTGAACAGTACGAATGATTAATTAATCCATTTGATACAGTCCCTTAAAAGTCACGTCTCGCTTTCAGTTTCGGGCTTAGGCACGCTTGCACTCATACTGCAAGCGTACCGCCCCTGAGCCCAAGTGAACCGTGCTCAGGCCAACCTCTTCCAACCGTGCCAGGGCTGGCCAAGTGAACCGTGCCTGAGCCCGATTCAGAGCACTCACACTTCTCAAACGATCCGGGAAACGGGCCTGGGCACGGTTCAGATAGCATAGTGTGAGTACGTCCTGAAAGATCAGTTCAGCCCACTCTGACAGGTATGTGAGAACGGTGGGCGGGGAAAATCAGCAATAAAGGCACAGGCAACAAAACAGCCCCAATGGTTTTTCAGAGCAGATAATCCAATATTCTGAAAAGTATAATAAATAATTTGATGGGTGTTTTAAGCTGAAACTTTACAGACACATTCTGGAGACACAAAAGACTTAAATCTTAAAAAAAGGGCTAAAATAGGTGCCCTTTAATTAACTTTTAAAAAATAAATTGTTGAACTAAAATTAACAGTCACATTGGATCACGCACTCAATGAGAGAATTTGCTCCTCGCTGGAACACAAAAACGAAGATGGCAGGCCAAAGCCTTAGATTTCTGCAATGGAGGTATTCTCATTATTTTGAATGCATTGAACAAAAACAGCTAAATGAAGTGTAGGTTATACAGTGCATTAATAATTGAAGAGCTCCCCTATTAAAAACACCATGAAAGTTCTGAAAGAAATTAAGCCTCAGCCAAGTAGCTCAATATTGTAATGCATTACTTTCATTGCAGTAACTTTCCTGAACGCTGCTTATTATAAAGCCCTTCTTATATAAACAGTTTAAATATTTATTTCTTAGTACGTATAAGAGACACTCCATTAAAAAAAAATTGAAATCAGTCACGGTTTATATTTACAAATCACTTTCTAGGAAAAATGGTTCTAAACAGTATCATCGTTTTCATAAAAATCCATAAATAACCCATCTTTGAAAGTGCTATATATGACCATATTTTATTGTCATTAATAATAGTTTAAAGAGTATTTATTTTAATAATGTTATTATTATTAATATTAGTTTGATAAATTATTTATTAATATCTGCTATTTGTCAGCTAACATGGTTTTGTCTGGATTTACACCTTCTGGGATTTCTTAAAGTTTTAAACTTTAAAAGTTTTAAACTTTAAAGGTAAAAACCCAAGGGATGTCATAGGGATGTAACGGTACACTGAAGTCATGGTTCGGTACGTACATAGGGTCACGTTTCGAAACGGCTATGCAGTACAACAGTAATAATAACAAATACCTAGTGCTTTCTTTATCTGTTCATTTTGAACAGGCTGAAGTGTTTTGTCACAATCAACTACAAAACTGAAAAGTTCTTGTGATGCAAAAGTAGGAAATAAACAGAATAATGAAAATTAAAACTTCATAAATAATTGGTGCATAAATTGAGGAAGCTTCTAAACGGAAGGTGTAGGATTAAATGAGCATAGCGTTCTTCCTATTCCTTTTCGGACATGTAGCAGGTAAATTTGTTTTGTATTGAGTTATATTATTTGCTTTGCTTAACAATTGTATTTATGGACCCTTTTCACAAGAAAATTACACACTAAAAAATGCTGGGTTGAAAACAACCCAATTTGGGTTGTTTTGGTAACCCAATGCTGGGTAAAAAAGGGACGAACCCAACGCTGGGTTACTTTAACCCAAAAAATTGGGTTACACGTTTAACCCAGCATGTTGGGTTGTGATTTTTAACCCAACTATTAGTTAAAAGTTACTACACTGCTGGGTTGAATGTAACCCAAAAATGGGTCAGAAATTTAATCTAGAACCTGGTGATTAAAATCACTAAAATAAAAACAATTCTACAGCAATACATACTTTAGTAATGTAATTTTATTTATGACAAAACATAAAAAATGTGTCCATACGAATTTAAAACATTTTTCCCATTTTCACTTCAGCATTAAGACAATTTCAATAAAAATTTCAATAACAGAAATGACAGAAACACTGTGACTAAAGTCAGTAACAATGCATCAGACTGAAGTCATAGTAACATTTACATCATGCATAAATCAGGAATCATCAGTAAGAATCAACTGCAATGTAATTGCAGAGTAGAGGAAAATAAAAGTGTGTAGAAGTAATAATGAAAATGCATCTAAATGACTGAAGTCAGAATGATTAACTTAAATTACTAATACAAATTTGTGCACAAACACCAACATATCCTCATATATATAAATCATCAACTGCAATGTAGAAAACATATGTAAACGTAATAATGGAATGACATCAATCTGACTGAAAAAACTAAACAAAAAAAACTAAGAAAATACAAATTTAAGATTAGGAAAAAAAAAAAAAAAAAACATTTTATAACCTTCCCTTTAACAATTATGTGCAAACATCAATATATCCTGAGATATAAAGGACTCATCAGTAAAGATGATCAATTGCAATGTAAATGCAGTTTAGAAGAAATAACAGATGTACTGCAGAAGTAATAATGAAAGCTGAAGACAGAAGCATTTACTTTGAGAAAACAAATTTAAAATAGGAAAACATTTCATAACTTTTACTTGAACAATCACGTGCAAACATCAATAGATCCTGAGATATAAAAGAGTCACATTAGTTGCAATGTAACTGCAGTGTAGAAGAAAAATATATTTAGAATAATGAAAGTGCATCAAACTGACTAAAGACAAATTTACTTACAAGAAAATATGCATTTACAACATGAAAACATTTGATAACGTGCACAAACATTTACATGCATGAGCGTCAAGATACCATGTGAGAAAAGCGGTCACAGTATGATTCATTGCAGTTTTGAAGTACAGTTGAAGTTGAAGTATTAGCCCCTCTTTGATTTTTTTTTTTTTCTTTTTAAATATTTCCTAAATGATGTTTAACAGATTCAGGAAATTTTCACAGTATGTCTGATAATAGTTTTTCATCTGGAGAAAGACTTATTTGTTTTATTTCGTCTGAAAACTACAGAACAAACAATCGTTACACAATAACTTGCCTACTTACCCTAGCCTGCCTAGTTAACCTAATTAAGCCTTTGAATGTCACTTTAAGCTGTATAGAAGTGTCTTGAAGAATATCTAGTCAAATATTATTTACTGTCATCATGACAAAGATAAAATAAATCAGTTATTAGAGATGAGTTATTAAAACTATTATGATTAGAAATGTGTTAAAGAAATCTTCTCTCCGTTAAACAGAAATTGGAAACAAACAAACGGGGGCTAATTATTCTGACTTCAACTGTATTTAGAAGTAAAGGTGTACAAGTTGAAGTACACAGAATCCAAGAAAGCGGTGAGGTCACAGTGTTAATAATTACTGTTTGTCAGTAAAAATTAATGCTTGCAGAACTGTTACTGCCAGTGTCCCCTGCACAGGAACTCCATACACCACAGTCTGTAGAAACTGCCAAACCAGGGAACACTGCTCGGGGTAGTTCACACCAAAGATGTAGAATGCTTTAAAGCAAACGTCCACTGCAGCAAGAAATGTACTTTGCTCACGTGCTGTGCCATTTATTATAGCAAAGGCTTGTAAGCAGTGGTGGTCTCCAAGCATGAGAACATACGGAAATTCAATGGACTCTTGAATTGAATGGACGAAGATACTCAGCCATATTGGTCCCGATCTGAAAAAATACAAAATAAAAAAAATTGATTAAGAACTCAAAAGTGTACAAGTTAGTTAACTTTAGAACACCTAAAATACCTGTAGGAGCAAAAAGGATCATAACACACCAAGCTATCAGCCAGAGTTGGCATTAGTTAAAAACTGACCATGGCACTATGCTGCAACTTCTTGGCCCAGATGCAGATGACTTAATGCATAAACTTCCAAAATGCAGTTTAAATTCCACTGCAAACCATCACAAATGCAGTTGTAAACAACCTCAGACGAGAAAGAAGGGTCTTAAATAACACAATCTTCTTTTTTTTCTTCATTAAAAAATACAATTTAAATACTTTTCAATCTCAAACATTCATCTTGTCTTGCTCTGCCTTGTCTGAACTGTGTGTATTCTAGCTTAAGAAAGTTTGGGTACTGAACACTCTGACTATATTTTACACAGAGTTCAGGCAGAGTAAGGCAAAGTGAGCATTTGATATTATTAGGGAAGCATTAGAGAAATATAAGCCATAGCTGTGACCAAATCACTCCCTACTTACTAAAAATTATTTGTCAATAAAGAAATTATATTTACATGATTTTAAAAAAATGTTTCTGTTAAACAGATGCAAAATTATAGTTTTCATTTTTATTTTATAATAACAAACATTCATTCATTCATTCATTTTCCTTTCGGCTTAGTCCTTTTATTAATCAGCGGTCAGCCCAGCGGAATGAACCGCCAACTTATATGTTTTACGCAGCAGATGCCCTTCCAGCTGCAACCCATCATTAGGAAACACCCATACACTCTCATTCTCACACACACATACACACACTACGGACAATTTAGCTTACCCAATTCACCAACACCGCATGTCTTTAGACTGTGGGGGAAACCGGAGCACCCAGAGGAAACCCACGCCAACACGGGGAGAACATGCAAACTCCACACAGAAACACCAACTGACCCTGCCGAAGCTCGAACCAGCGACCTGCTTGCTGTAAGGCGACAGCACTAACCACTGCACCCCCATGCCACCCTAATAACAAACATAAAAATAACATTCATTATTAATAAAATAACTGTAAGAAAAGCATTATGCAATCATTATTAATTATGATTTATATGGTTTATTAAAGGGGCAACGCAGTGGCGCAGTAGGTAGTGCTGTTGCCTCACAGCAAGAACGTCGCTGGGTTGCAGGTTCGAACCTCGGCTGGGCTGGGTCAGTTGGCGTTTCTGTGTGGAGTTTGCATGTTTGCATGTTCTCCCCTGTTCGTGTGGGTTTCCTCCGGGTGTTCCGGTTTCCCCCACAGTCCAAAGACATGCAGTACAGGTGAATTGGGTAAGCTAAATTGTCCATTGTGTATGAGTGTGAATGTGTGTGTGGAAGTTCCCAGAGATGGGTTGCGGCTGGAAGGGCATCCGCTGCGTAAAATCATGCTGGATAAGTTGGCGGTTCATTCCGCTGTGGCGACCCCGCAAGGGACAAAGCCGACAAGAAAATGAATGAATGATGGTTTATTAATAAATGTGTAATTATTCAACTAATGCTTCACATGAACATCACAAGTCAACCAGACAAATCTTTAGACAAGGGCAGCCCTAATGATTACAATGAACAAAGTAAAATATTACTACATACCTTCACATGTGGGGATTCACTCTTGAAGATTCCACTCTTTTAGTTTGGTTTGCACATATTCATTCATCTGAAAAAGAATAACAGAAGCAGAAGCATTTTAGCAAAATTAAGTAAAAAAGATCAGCCAAAAGTCACTTTATCACAAAAATACTCCTAAATGATCATAATTATCCAGGGTGTCACATAAAATGGTGGTCAAACTTTTTTCGAAGATGATTAGGTTGGATTTAGCCTTAGCTAAGACGTCTGCATCAAAATAGCCATACGTACAGGATTAATTAAAGATAACAGTTCTCTCAAATCATGTCTACAATGTAAAAGGCTCACAGTAAACTAATAACATTTGCTATTCAATGTACAGCTAAACAACATGTACAAGCAGAGCAGGAAAATTATTAAGTATGTTCTGACCAAAAAAAAACATCGTTAGAGAAGCTGAATTTAACACTCTTATGCATCAAAGTATTGTTCCAAAAATCAATTTAAGAAGTACAGGAGTAAAAATACTACTTACTGTTTTACAGCTTAAGAATACAAATCACAGTACGTGCTGCCATTACCTAACCTACACAGAGAAATCTGTCATTCAAAAGGCATTTTATTACAACAAAAAGCTCCTAAATTATCCTAACTATCCTTGGTGTGGGGCTTATAAAATCTAACAAAGTAGATACCAAAGACTCTAGAATAAAGGGACTTTGCCTATACAAAAATAATATTAAAAAATTAAGGAAATTACCTTATCTTTTCAAGCTCCTTCAGATGTCACGCGCGCTTTCCCATTCACAAAGCCACAGGTCCGGCCGCGAAGTAAAGTAGCAGGTCCGGTCGCGAGGCGAGCAGCAGGTCCGGCCGCGAAGTGAAGTAGCAGGTCCGGTCGCGAGGCGAGCAGCAGGTCCGGCCGCGAGGCGAGCAGCAGGTCCTGCCGCGAAGTGAAGTAGCAGGTCCTGTCGCGAGGCGAGCAGCAGGTCCGGCCGCGAAGTGAAGTAGCAGGTCCGGCCGCGAAGTGAAGTAGCAGGTCCGGTCGCGAGGCGAGCAGCAGGTCCGGTCGTGAGGCGAGCAGCAGGTCCGGTCGTGAGGCGACGCAGGTCCGGCCCCGAGGCGAAGCGCGGTCGTCGCGTAGTGGTTAGGTTTAAAAAAAAAGTGAGGTTTAAAAAAAGTGCGTATATAGATTATACTGTAAACTAAATGTGTTATTTCTTATGAAAGTTGTTAAATACACACTAAATAACTTACGTCTTAGACAGAATTTCACTCGCTTCCCTCTAAAGACGGCGCAAAGAAAATGGCGGTTTCTCACGTTGATGTCCCTGCATGTTGATGTGACGTGCGTGTTCTCTTTCACGTCCGCGTTCCCAACCCAGCACTGCTGGGTTATAGATCAAGATCGACTTTCAACCCAAATTGGGTTAAATCAACCCAATTTTGTGACCAAGCAGTCTCAACCCAGCATTTGGGTTAAAAAACCAACCCAGCATTTTTTAGAGTGTATGAAAGTTATGACACGTTTAACATCATCAGCATCTTTAATGCTTGAAAGTTTTTAATATTTAGATTTTTTAAAAACTATGTATATTTATATGTATCATATCATTTTGCAACAAATTACAAAAAATGAATTACCGCTTATGCGAGGTGTTTCTGCAGCGTCTATGGACAGGACAGTCAATTTGACGTTGTTCTCTCTTCTTGCTGCCCTTAACAGTCTCACTTTTTTTTTCCTTTTTCTGAAAGTCTTAATAACACCATCATCAAGTTTTTCTGTTTTATGATTCAATATTTTTTCTTTTTTCAATAATTCATCATGGAGTTTTTTTTTTATTATTTCAGCAAATTTTATTGTAAAAACAACATTTGTTGTACTCTCCCATTCACTGCGCTTCTACTTCCGCTACTGAGAAACCAGAAAATGTGAAAAGGGTCCATTTATTTATTAACATGTTCAAAATAAAGTCTAATATCTAAACGGATTGTGAAGAATACATACACTGTTACACCTATAACGTATCCGTAAAAATTGATTTTGAACAAAGTAGTGGAAAAAGAAAGTGGAATAAGATGCAGAAGACCATGTTCCTGTAAAATGTCTTCAGTCAAATCGTCTACTGTATTATTGCTTATATTAGTCTTTATGAGTGCACTTTGGTAAAATAACAAGTGCTTCTTTCATGTTTAGATAGAAACAAGTGCATTAGTGTCTTAAAAAGAAAATATAGGATATATTTGATATTTTTCTAATTGTTATGGATAAACTCAAGAAATAATCAAGAAAAACTAAAATATTGACGCAGATCATAAATATGTTACTTACAGTGGAGAAGAGTGTTATCCTCAGCTGAAGAGCTGATCATCACACATTCTGTTAAACTAATAACCGAATAAAAAAAACACATGAATAGAAGAAAACAAGTTACGTTTTAAAATGTACAACCATTTTAAGAAATAATGAACTGACCTGACCTGAGTGTAGTTGATGATGGAGCTCCAGAAAACCAGCAATGAGGTGCTTTGTCAGTTACAGATCTGAAAAAAACCCTCAAATAAACAAAGGAGCATTTTTTTTTCAGGACGATACAGTGTTAAATAGATCAGTTACTATGTTAGAGTGCATTGTTTTGTGGTAATTGTCTCTGTGGAACCAAAACCATTATTTAAAATACATCTTATTTTGTATTTTATGTAGGTTTGAATGACACCTTGTGAATGTGTTATGAATAATTGACGACACGCCATTATATTATTAGAAAAATCATGAAAATGTGGTCAAAACCTGCCTAAAACTACTTCAGCTGTGTGCTTCTCTGAAAAATGCTGAAAAAGCACCATGGTAATGAAAGATAGAAAAAGTGAAATGTTACCATGAATTATTTTTTGCTAAATATAAAATACTGCTTCAAACTATCATAATTACATGATGAACTCTCAGAAAAGGGTTCATTATCTTATCTGACCACTTGCCGTTTCACCTTAATTGCCTTAATCTTAAAATAAAGCTTTTTACCACATGTAATGCTGACAATCAAATTGCAGGTCCATGTGTGCATACTGAAACCTGACGATGACATTACAAATGTCACACAGTAGATAGAAAAATGCCAAGTAATGCTAGAATCAGCTGTGTTTATTGTGTTTTATCAAATCGTGTAATATAATAAAAATGTATTAAGGTAGCAAACTACAATAATTAATCTTAATAATAAGTAACAGCTTTCGTTGAATGTAAAAAGCCAGAAAATGTATAAATTTTTTAAAATACAAGGCACCCAGACCAAATTCATTTATTTTTTTGTAGTCACCAATATTATGAATTTGTGCATCACACAGAGGTGACATTTCTAAAAATGTGTACTTCCAAACCCATCAAAACATAGCATTATTTGTTGTTTTTTAGTCAAACCATAAAAAACCTAATTAATTAAATAAAAATACATTTATGGAAACTGAACTCAGAAAGACTTTGAAACCCATATTATGAATTTGTGTGACATTTCTAAAAATATGTACTTCCAAACCAATCAAAACATAGCATTTTTAGCTGCTTTTTTAGTCGAACCATTAAAAAAAAAAATGAAACAAAATTAGATAAATAAATAAAAACTATTTATGGAGATTGAACTCAAAAAGACTTTAAAATCCATATTATGAATTTGTGAATCCTACACAGAGGTGACATTTCTAAAATTGTGTACTTCCAAACTCATTAAAACATAGCATTTTAAGTTGTTTTTATAGTCAAACTATTAAAATAAAGAAACAAAATTAAATAAGTAAATACAAATTTACAGAAATTGAACTCAAAACGACTTTGAAATCCATATTATGAATTTGTGCATCCTACACAGAGGTGACATTTGTAAAATTGTGTACTTCCAAACTCATTAAAACATAGCATTTTTAGTTGTTTATATAGTCAAACAATAAAAAAACAAAAATTAACTAAATAAATTTATTCAGATTGAACTAAAAGAAAATAAAGACTTTGAAATCCATATTATGAATTTGTGTATCCTAAACAGAGGTGACATTTCTAAAATTGTGTACTTCCAAACCCATCAAAATGTAGCATTTTTAGATGTTTTTAGTCAAACCAATAAAAAAGAAACCATAATAAATAAATAAAATGTATGGAATCTGAACTCAAAAAGACGTCGAAACCCAGATTATAACATATGTACTTCCAAACCCATCAAAACGTAGCATATTTAGTTGTTATTTTTTGTCAAACCATATAAAAAAAAAGAAAGAAACCAAATTAAATAAATAAAATGTATTGAGACTGAACTCAAAAAAAACTTCATTTTTTAGACAATTATACATGAAATGTTATATTTAAATATAATTATTAATTATAATAAAAAATTATTATTTTAACTTACTGACAACCCTAAAACTTTATTACCAGATAGAGATCTCACTTCCCATGAAACAACTTAAGTCACTACTGTCATATTTTAGAATCGAGCACATCCAGAAATAATTTAATTCATTTCAATAAAACTCTCAGACCTGAAAATCACAATTTTCTGATATCCAACAAAGCAGTATCATATAATCTTCAGTAAAATGGCTCATTAGACCGTGTCTTGTGTTTCCCCAGGTTTCAGATAGCAGCTGGGCTGAACATGGAGCGTTATGCACTTGTGTTTGGAGCGAATACCTTCTGTGCTCTGGTGCTGCAGACGATCATCACGTCAGTGGTGGTGGACAGCAGAGGCCTCGGTGTGGATGTCGTCACTCAGGTGAGCTTACCTGACACACTTTACACAGCATTTACTATACTGGGTTGGTACCAATTATGCCTTCAGAATTGCAGATTTAGAGGGATACTTAACCAAAAATGACGATTACCTCATCACTTTAATACTTTCTGAGTTTCTTCTGCTGAACACAAATGAAGATATTTTGAAGAATGCGTTTGCTGGGACCCATCGACTTCCATAGTATTTTTTTTTACTATGCAGTGTCACGCTGGTAGACAAGACAGACAGATTGTTATCTTTTCAAGGATTTACTCAAAACAAAAGTCACTAATCAAAGTGTGGAATCAGAGGGATGATATAAGTGCTGTGGAGATCTTCTTAAACAGCACAGTAAGTGTCAACATCAGATGTTATCAATCTCACATGTAGTTCACTCGCTGGAACATCAGCAGGTGAGTATATAGACACACAGTTCATCTAGTAGATCGCTGATCTTCTGGTAAACACTACACAAGTGTGAGCACACAAGCATACAGTTCATCAGAGTGATAGCAGATCTTCTAGTAGACATCAGATAAGAATAATCACTTCCCTTGATCAGTATGAAGGACTCGAAGACTCAAAAGGAACATCCATGGAAGAAGAGGAGAAGACGAAGGAGTGAAGATGAGGACAACCATCCGACTTCAATACCGGCCGACGACTGAGAGGTCTTTATAGTGTCCTTTGGTGATGGGGAACAGGTGCAAGTTATTAGAAGGCTGGCGAGAGTTCACGGGATTGGATGGAGGTGGTTTGTAAAGGAGAACGCTGATTGCGTGAGCAGGAACAAGCGGGGGATGTGGCAGGATGTGGCATTTTTGGGTGAACTATCCCTTTGACAAGGTGTTTGAAACACTGCTCAGCGATTTCAATCCATATTGAGATGATTTTCTGTAAACCTCAGAGAAGGTTGTGCATGAAAATACAAGTAGATCAGCAGTTTCTGAAATACTGAGACCAGCACATCTGGCACCATCAACCATGCCAGATTTACCGTCACCTTTCTTCCCCATTCAGATGATCAGTTTGAACTTCAGCAGATTTGTTTCATCAATTCTCTATGACTAAATGCACCAAGTTCCTCCATTTTGATCAGGGCCCGTATACACAAAACATCTTAAGGATAAAAGTAGCGCCTAACTTTAAAGGGTCACGAAACACCAAAACACACCTTTTTTTTAAGCTGTTGACAGTCATACATGTGTCCCACGCTGCTATAAACACTATTAGGACACATACATTCCACTAAAAAGTGAAAATTGGTTGTTTTTGCGTTATTCTGAGCAAATTCGTTCTTCCGGTTTGAAACAAATTTTTGAAGCTACGTCACAGTGATTAGATACTTGCGTGTAAATCCAGCGTGGAGAGTGGCTGTCTGTACCTGCGATTACATCGTGACTTCTCTGAGTGTGCGGCATTAATTCATAAGAAAGACTTGGTTCAAACCAATTAGTGCACTATTGTGTATGCAATGCAACTTCATTAATATGCATGATAGCTTCGAAGAAAGTTTTACCTGTTACAGTGTTCAGACGACAGAGAGTTGTGTTGCCAAAACAAGTGAAAGAACAAGAATTTGGAGACATGGGTCGTCAGTGTTGCATTTATTAATGTGCTGTGTTTATTAATGTGCTGCAATGAAGGTTTTGTTTTCATTTTCCCGCTATGAGAGCGCAGCTGAACTCACGTGTGGAATACAGTGCACGCGACACAATGCATTTGTAAGGAACATTTTTTTTACCCGAGAGTTTTCGCATCTGGAAATGGTGAAAAGTGTGTGCAGTGCTCTTTGTTTGTTCATTCAGATGGCAAAGTTACTTCGTATCGCCAGCAACCTCTTTCAGTTTTTAAAGACATACCGGTATCAAACATACGATTAAAACTCCACTATCCAGCAGTTCATCGCTTTCAATATCTCGTTTGTCACGGGGGGCATGCAGGAAATGTTCCTGAATAAAAAGTGAAAGTGCCAAACTGCAGTTAAAGTCGACAAATTAATAATTTGGCAAGTAATTCGATTACTGATGTCCATGTAAACACAGTCACTGTCTTTCTCCCATGCGTCTGCATGCTCAAACGGAAACTCCCATATTTGCAAATCCTTCCCTCTTTCCCTCCCCCGACACTCCCACCTAAACAGAGCTGGACACGCCCACTTTCCTGACTTTTTCCAAACTAGAGGTGTGAAAACACCCTGCTGAGACAGGGGGGTTTCGTGGCCCTTTAAGATTTAGGAGAAAATCTTCTGAATAATAGGCATGTCAGTCCTAAAGTCTCCTAAACTTTTGCTCTACGAGCATTTCATGAAGCATTTAAGCAATAAACTAGTGACCAAAATCACCTTAACTGTGAATCTATTTCCCTACAGTAAGAAATATGTTTTTAAAGATATATTTTAATAAACAAAAATATGACTAAAGTCAATACATCTTCTGCAAAAAACAAATTTGGTCATTTTTATATATTTCTGAAAAATATTTGAAAGCATTTAAAAATGTATTTGCTCAATTACTTTATCAGAAAAAACATTAACTTTTAAAATTGTAAATAAATGAGCGTATAAAACTGGATATAAATTCTGGAGATTTCTTGAACTTACTTAAGCCACAAACCTACTTTGTAGATAACAGAGAACAATTTAACTTATTGAACCAATGCATTATATGGCACCTTTAAAGGCAAAGAACATCACTTAGCCTGCATTTAATATTTCTTAAATAATAATTTGCTCTACAAAGTTTCCAGGAATAAATTTCTAAAGGAGACCCCATCAGCCAATCACTGTGTGCATAGTTAGTAATCATGCTGACATCATCTATCCACTTGTTAAGGCGACGTATGAAATACTGTTTCCGGGTCCAAGCCGCTACTCATTTGAATTGAGAAGATATTCGTTTATGACCACTCTTTAGTCATATCACACATTAAAGTTAATTTTATATGGTGTACATACAAAAATCTTGCTGCATCACAGACACTAATATTTAAAAAATGTATAAAAATTAATCACTTTCTGGCCATCGGCTATTAGGCATGGATAAATATATGCGATTGTGATTTTCAAACGCATTACATCGCTTTGTAAACGTCTATTATTATCATAATTTGTTGAGTCTCCTAATACAGTTTGATAGAGTGCTTGGACCCGGAAGCCACTTTGCGTGACGTCACACTTAACAAGCAGATAGCAACAAGGTCAACACTTCACCTACACTTATCTTAAAACTTCTTTAAATAATCGTTACTGAAAGTTGATCTCAGCGGCTTTGTGAATAGCTTTTAAAAGAAACTAGTTTACAGCTATTTAGGAGAACTCTTTTCTGAATATGGGCCCAGATATTTACATTAATAAGAAGTGGTGCTGAATAAAGTGGCCAATGAGTGTACAGCAGGTAAAAATCATGTTCACTGCTAACAAAAAGCACGATAAATTTACTAAATTCACATATGATCCAGAACATTACCTCAAAAAGCTAAAAACCTGTTTGTTCTTGTCATTTGTCTTGCAGTTCATCATCTACGGGGCGTATTTTTCAGTCATTGCAGTCATTTTCTTCCTGCGGGGTCTGTATACCACAATATGCCGGAAACCTGAGACTGAAACATCGAGAGAAAACTTAGAAGAAGCTTTTAAAAACGATGCACAGATTGTTACTGAAACAAAATTATGAAAGGAAAGAAATTGAAGTACATTTGATTAATTAATGATCCGAAAGAAAGCATATTTTTTTTTTAGATAAAATTCTTTTTAATATATATAGTATATATATTTATTTATATATATATACACATTAACTTAGATTTCTGTAACATAAGTGGTCTTGAGTCATGAGTTGACATCCAAAAAGAGTCTTCAAAACTCCTCATAACGGAGAAAAAAAAAAGTTTTTTTTTTTTTTTTTGCATCATTCTCAAAAACTCCAAAAGCACAAAAAGGCGACACTAAAAATGTCCAAAAAGATTCCACATTCTTGCGTAATGTTATTCACAGCATGGCGGACGTCGACGCCGTATATATGCAGCATGTGTTTTGTGTGTTAGAGATACAAATACTGATATGCACAAAGACCTAAAATTGAGCAATTTCTAAGAAAGAATTATATACAGAATTGCAGCATTAACATGAATCGGGAGGTTTGCAATAACTTATTAAATCCGCAGCACGGTGCAGATGATTTCCAGCCCAGGCCAGTTCACAGGAATGACAAAAGGAGCTAAAAAGTTAAAAGAAGAAGAAAAAACAGAGCTCCTTTTCTCTGCAACATGTTTTGTTTTCTGTGTTTGTGATCAGGATCGTGTATTTATTCCACTGGTGTCTTTTTCAGTTTGTTTTTAAAATTTAATAAAAAATCCGTTAGGAAAGTCATGTTTTTTTAAAGCTACTTGGGAAACAAAACAGTGCAAGATGTGCAGTCGAGTTGTAGGTCGGCCGCCGCAGGATAAATGCACGCTATAAGAAGGGGTTTGTGGTGGAACCTCCTGCAGGAAACTGTGCTGCTGGTGCCCCCGCCTGGAGGAGAACGGAAAGAGGAAGAGATAAATTTGATGACGAGACAAGACAATTCCTACAGATTTAACATGGCAGATAACACAATGTGCAGATCTACAATTAGAAAGAATTACATTTGAAATTTATTTAGTAAAATAAATAAATTAAATTTTCACACTGTAAGAAAATTCTATTTGATTTTGGAAAATGTGAAAATTATAACAAAATACTTAATTACAATTGTTTTAAAGTGTTTAAGGAATCAAATGACCAGAAATAAAAATAGACCCAATTAACATGGAAAACAGTTTAAAGTTTAAACTTAAAAGAAAATAGAACAAACTAGTATTATAATTATTATTATTATTATTATTATTATAAATTGTGATTAATAACTTGCTTTATTTTATAAATTCTATTTTATTGCAAATCTTTTGTCAGTATTTTTACAAAATAAACTATATATATTGAGGCCAAATCTGTATAATCTTATAAATGATAATTATTCATTTGAATTATTTATAGTTACTTATGACTTAACGGATAAAGTGACAACAAAATTCTTTGTTAAATATTTTATTATATGTATATATAATTATTTCATAAAGTCTACCAGCTACAAAATTAGAATTAGTATTAATTATATGTTGATATTTATCTTAAAAGTATTATTTTTGTAAAATAATATAAGAAATAAGCATGTGAATCAAAAAAAGAGAAAGCGTATACAGTGCTCAGCATATATGAGTACACAAGATTTAAAAAATGAATAAACAGATACATTTATTAAAATAATATTTTAGTCACAGAACATCTTTAGAAATGGACAGATAATACAATTAAATTCATGCAAAATATTGCAAAAAAATTACAAACAACATTTAAACTAAATTTTATATATTTTTTGCTTCTCTTGATTTTTGCTATTTTAAAAAAAATTATTTAATATTTTCCCTAACATAAATTTGGGTTTACTAATTTTTGAACCATTAATGTAACATATTTTGTTAGATTAGCTCCAGATTTGGCTTCAGTACTGACTAATGTATATGCACAAATATAATATTGTAAAGCATTCTATAAAAAATATTAATTTAAATGAGAGATTTGTGGGGGGTGTACTCATATATGCTGAGCACTGTACATTTGAAAAATATAAAAATAGCAGTATATAAATGATAGATTTTATATTAATATATATATATTAATATAATGTATTAAAATACCAGATTTATCTTCATAATGAAAGTATATGCTTCACAACTAACAATGTGAAAAAATTACATAATGACTGGCAATATCATTTGTAAAAAATGTAGGCTTAAAATAATCATTACAAATTATTACCATTTATAATTATCAATTACAAATTTGTTAAAAAATCATATAAATAAAATAAAGGAGTATCTAATAAATATATGGAATAACATTTTTAAATAAACATGTTGTAAACAAACATTTTGAAAACATTTTTACAGGACCTTTTTTTTTTTTTTAAATCAATGCAATCATGCAAAAGTGGAGTTAACGCACCAGGAAGGGATTATTGGTTACTGCTGGTCCCGCCATGTTCTGTCCAAACGGAGTGACTTTACCCTGACCAAAAGCAGCAAAACCTCCTAAACAACAAAGAGAAGAAACATCTGAAGAGAAAATAATGGTATCAAATTAAACTGAAAATAATAACTAAAACTTTTTCACTAAATGTACTGCTATGATCATGGACTGAGTGTAAACCATCAATATAATGATGTTAAAGGAGTTGATCAAGTGTACCGTTGGGTTGTTGAGGATAAGCATGCGGCTGGTTGAAAGGCTGTCCAGGAAAGGCCTGCTGGAAGTTTCCACTGAAGCTGGTGGGAAGGTTGTAGGCAGCAGTGTTTCCAAAGCCAGTGGGCATACTCATCGAAGGAGGACCGAAAGAGGCTGGAGAACACAAAGAGCTGAGTGTTAAAAAATCTCCCATCCTGACAGACAGCTGACATTTTTCACAGTATTTCCTATAAGATTTTTTCTTCTGGAGAAAGTCTTATTTGTTTCATTTCGGCTAGAATAAAATCGGTTTTAATGTTTAAAAAAAAAAAACATTTTAAGGTCAAAATTATAAGCCCCCTTAAGCAATATTTTTTTTCTGATTGTCTACAGAACAAACCATCGTTATACAGTAATTTGCCTAATTAACCTAGTTAAGCCTTTAAATGTCACTTTAAGCTGTATAGAAGTGTGTTGAAAACAAATGTTCTCTCTGTTAAACAGAAATTAGAGAAAAAATATATATAGGGGGCTATATATATATAAATAAATATAAATAAATAAATAAATATATATATATATATATATATATATATATATATATATATATATATATATATATATATATATATAAATAAATATAAATAAATATATATATATATATATATATATATATATATATATATATATATATATATATATATATATATTATATATTTTTGCAGTTTATAATGTAGTTGTCCTTCAATGCTTAAATGTTTTCTAATTTAATCAAAATAAGTGCATAATAAATAAAGACAGTTTTATAAAAATAGTCAGCTCTGAATCGGCCTAATGCATATTTTTATAATCTTTTACTTGCTACTGGTCTACATCAACACAATCAAAGTAACACTTCTGCATAATGAGCAATGGGTGCTTTGTTTCTGACATGGAATAGATACAGTGGAACCAATCAAGACAGAGTTGACCAATCAGAGAAGAGTTGGCTTATGGCAGGGAGGAGTTTACAGAAGTTAAGCCCCAAATTGATTCAAAGGAACTGTATTGAAGTCATTGAACAATGACTAACATTAAAAGCATATTCTAAGAAAATTACATTTTTTGACCTTATGATGCATTTAAAGCTGTTTTACAGGGCTCGAAACACATGGCAGGACACTTAATAAATATCATTTAACAAGCTCTTTAATGGACGCTTCATCTGCAAATGATTATTGTTCCAATGCTGTGCTTATACTGCTCATTCATAAAATAAATAAATAAATAAGTCTCATGGACATTTTCCATTTATTCAATATATGATAGGCTTTGGTGAAAATAAGGAGACATTTTATGTATTATTTAATGAACACACATATTTGGCTGAATGACTAAATTGTTCACTTTTTGGGTGGACTATGACTTAAATATTTGACTTTTATTTTCAGGAATCAGGCTATCCACTCTAAAAGTTACATTTTGGACCGGTAAAGAAAGTTACTAATTTAAATTAAAATGTAGAAAAACTGAAACAACATGAACTGAAGAATCATACACAATAGGACTAGTAAACAGGAACATGCTGACTTTGAAGAACTATTTTTATCCTGCGTGCAGAAATCAGAAGAACTAAATCTGTAGAGCAGATGATGAAATGTCTTTTGATGATGAAAAATCTTTTCAGCAGAAAGAGAAGAAAAGACCAACATTTTCTAGCACTGCTATGTGGCATCAATGAGTCTAGTCATCATTTATGTATAGTTACAGCTATGAAAAACAGATATTAGACCACTTGATAATTCTTAGTTTCCCTAGATCCACAATTTATGATTTTTTTTCATTTTCATTGATTTGTTTGAGTATATTCTGTTTATTTGACTAATGATGACACATTTCTTCTAAATAAAAAAAATCATTTAGACTTTTTTGCATACAAAAAACAAAAACAAACAAGGTCCCAAGTTTTAATTATATTCGTTTGAATTACTACCAAGGTTTAAACAATATAACATTTTTATACTGAAACAATATTTGGATGAATTGTTATCTGACCATCACATAATAATTTTTTCAAATCCATGCATAATAAATCTAGTAAATCCAAAGAAAATGAGAATTTTCAAGTGATCTTTTAATATAAATATATATATATATTAGTGGTGTAACGGATCACAAATCTGCAGTTTGGATCACACTACGGATTTTTAGTCACGGATCGGACCATTTTTCAGATCAGCAAAAAAGTGAGGAGGCAAATGTCATTTGCTTTACATTTATATAAAAATATTACTGCAAAAAAACATTGCTTTTAACAAACAGAACTTAGAATCTGTAATGTTAATAAAAATCATGAAAGAACTAGCTGAAAAAAGAAAAGTATTCAATATGAAACATGATCTTTGCTACTGTTGCTGATAATGCTAAATATAGAAATGCAACATCTTGTACAACAGATCATATTTATCTTCAATTAATGATTCAACAATTCACACATAAAACGTCATGTTTTATTATACTGTAGGTTTATTATTTTTTCAAATATTCAGTGACATAATTTTGATGGTTGTTTGTCGCCATCTGTTGGTTACACAATGTAACTGCTTTCACCAGCATCAAAAATTCACCAGCGTCATGTTTCATTAAACGGTGATCTTTACCATAAACATCAGTGTTTACATCTGAACTATAAAATGGTCTCCCAGCACTTATGTGTTATTTAATTGTAAGGTGGATGGCAGAGGGGTGTCGCGGACACAAGTGAAGAGGGTTGGGGAGTCGCGGAAGAAACTGAAAGCGAACAGCGTACGGGTGAGGAGGGGGATCGGTAAAATGAGGTGCCGATCAGATTTCAGAGGTGCCGGATCCGGAGTGTTCCGGCACAAATTAAGCCCTGGGTAGGTCCCACCACAACTTTTCCTGTCATCATCATATCTTACAGGGAAGCCAAAATGCTAATAAGCACGTGATTTAAACACGTGAGGCGATCTCTCTGCAATGGTTATAAATGTTGGATTAACCGACAAATTCAAAATAAATTATTAATCCGCGGGTCACGTGCGTTCCGAACCATGAGTTGTGATCCGTACGGATCACGGATCAACAGTGATCCGTTTCACCCCTAATATATATATATATATATATATATATATATATATATGCATACAACACACGCACACACTCACACTCTTGAAGGTCAGTGTATATATATATATATATATATATATATATATATATATATATATATATATATATATATATATATATATATATATATATATATATATATTTCTTATATAAATTAATATTTTAGCAAAAATGCACTAAATTTATCATTATTGAAGGTAAAATACATCATTTAAAAATTCACAGAGGACTAGATTAATGATGCAAAAAAAAATCAGCTTTAAAATAATAGTAAATGGAAAAACTAATATAAGTTCTAATAATAATAACAACATCAACATAGTCAATTCGTGTAAAAAAAAAAGTATTAAACATTTAAAAATAAATAAAAAATAATAATAATGATCCCAAACCTTTAAACGAAAGCCTTATTATATGACAAAACATCAAATCAAAATGGCATTTCGTGAAGTCAGATTAGCAATTTGTCATTTGCTTGCAGATGCCACTTGGTTTGATATGTTGTTTTTGAAGAAATGCACTTATAAGCAGCCACTATCCACATATGCATTTGCCACTAACACAAACATGAAATATCAGATCACAAAGGATAAAAAACACAACACTTTATCTGGGGTTCAATCACCTCAGATGAAGACAACACAAGCAGACCCTTCTTTAAGTGCACTGTTCATCCAAAACTTAAAACTGTTACTCTCCCTCCATTTAATGCAAATGTGTGGGAGTTTCTTTCTTCTGCTCAACACAAAAGAAGATATTTTGAAGAATGTTGAACACCTGTAACCATTGACTTTATTAGTATTTTATTTTATAGTATTTTATTCTCTAGACATTAATGACTTCCGGTTTTCTAACATTCCTCAAATTATTTTAGCATTCGAGGGTGAGTAAAATAAATAATATTTTTGGGTGAACCATCTCTTTAAAAGGGTCAAAAATGTCAGATGAGCACAGAACTGTGGTCAGTATAGTTTCTATTAAGCTTTTAGCCTACAATCAAACCCAAGAGAGGGGAAAAATGAGAGAAAAACCGAGATGGACGTACCAAAGTGGGCCGCGGGGTAAGAATGACTCGGCAGGGGTCCTAACATGTCTGAACAGCATGTCAAGAACACAACCAAACAAACCCATCAGTCACAGTGCACTCCGGTTTAGGCTCTCTCTCACTTTTGGCCTACATATAAAATTAATGAGATATGAACAAGAAAAAAATCTGCGTCTTATTCACAATTAACAGAAGACGCCTTTCCTTCCTGTCTTTTTTCCTTCTCTGTTTGGATCGTGAACACACACAAACATTCATCCGCCGCAGGGATGTGGAGACCCACAAATCTCTGCAGCGCCTTTGTATCTCGCATGTGAGAGCGATCTCAAGCTGTTAGCTCCTAGCATGGATACTGGGGGTATCTGACCCACTTAAAACTCTTCACAAAGCCCTCTGGTGTGTTAAATAAATAATGAGACGCAAAACAAGAGCTGCTTCTCGAGGACAATGGCTGCTGTGAACTGAAGATTCTCTGTGTTGAAACGGTAGGTTTGATCATTAGACTCGATTGAATGGTGAGATTTGACAAAACAAAATAAAAGTGAGCTCCGCCCATACCTGCTGCAGCCACACCCATTCCAGGTATTGCTGCTCTCCCATTGGCCTGGAACGGGTTAGTGGGAGGGGCCTGTGGAGCCCCTGGAGCGACGAATGGATTTGTTGAAGGACCTTAAAAAACACACACACATTTGAGATTTCTATGCGTTCGTGTGTGTACGTATATGTATATTTATTTATTATACACACTGAAATGTTGGGTCATATAAATGCAAATTGGGTAAAATATGGACTAACCCAAACATTGGGGACTAAAGCCCAATCCCAATTCAACCACTTAGCCCTTCCCCTTACCCAATTCTCTTTAGCTTGAAGGCGTAGGGCTAAGGGAAAGGGCTAGATACCCCTTTCCACACTCGAAACCAAGGGGTAAGAATATTTTCCAGAATACACCAGCTACAGTGGCAGCATGACTGCACCCGAAAGTAAAGAGATGCACAAATATTTTTTGTCATTATTACGAATTTTTACAATAGGCAAGCACATGTTTTAATACATTAATAATCGCGCTCAAAAAACGATAAAATAAAAACTGTTAAATTTCGCTATCTATAATCCCTAATAATAACTCCTGTATAGTAGTCCCACAACATTCTGTCACTCGATGACACTCGAATACTCTGTCAGAAAATGGGAATGACCTTTTTACAGTGTCTGCTATAATGTTAATGTTGTTTTTGTGTGTTTACATAAATGAATATGGCCAGGGTGTAAATGCACAGTACAGTTACGATCTTATTGCCACATTAGATCATTATGATAGAATAATATTGTTGCCTGGAATAACTACAGCATCGCGATCGTCTGATCTCATATGAAGCAAGAGATCGCAATGACATATGGTGACGTGTGCAGGTGCTGTCCCATTTCTTAAGGGTAAATGTTAAAGCCCTTCCCCTTAACACTCTGGGGTACAAAAATAAAATTGGGATAGGGCCTAAACCAACTGCTGGGTTTTTTTTTTTTTTTTTATTAAAATAATTTGACCAAATTTAACATATTATACCTAGAATTGGGTTAAAATAACCCAGCATTTTTTAATGTTCTACTATAAAAAAATAGTAAAACAATTTGCATCACCATTCCCCTTGAACCATTTTATAAATATGTACCATTTATTTCTTAGTTGTCTTACTTAAGGGGGCTAATAATATTAACCTTACAAAGTTTTTTTTTTTTTTAATTAAAGCTGCTTTTATTCTAGCCGAAATAAAACAAAAAAGACTTTCTCAAGAAGAAAAAAAATATTACAGGAAATCATTAAACATCATTTGGGAAATATTACAAATTACATTTCAGGGCTCGAAATTAACCTTTTTTCTTGGTAGCACCGGTGCTCCTAACTTCAAAAATTTAGGCACACCAGACAAAATTTAGCCGCACCAACCAAAAATTATGAGCAACGTTACTACACGTTTTATATTAACAGATTAACACTCTAATCACAACTAAAAAAAAACAAATATCTGCAAGCGCTCACCGGCCCTGCACGCACTGCTTGACGTGAATGAGATGAGCTGAATTAACAATAATAACTGTGCTGTTCTCACGGGTGGTGTCTGATATTGCACAGATGACATTGACATATAACTTATTATTTGGATAAGTCATCTTAATAGCAATAACGGTCTTTTCATGAGCTGCAATATTAGTTTCTTCTCAGTGAATGCATGCTCTTTATCGATGGTGAACGCGGTGTCAGTCGCATGACTGACAACATCGTGACGATTAAATGAAGGATTGAACAACGTTAGAACATCTCATGCTTAAAATGTGTAGATACAGTGGCAAACACTGTTACCTAAAAACTCCATCCCACCGGCTTTACAGTGAATGCTTTAGTCAGTTTTATAGCGGACTTTAATAACTGGAAGTCTTTTATCCACTCTTCAAAAAGTGTAAATGCTGGATTGACAGTCATTACATGATCACTAATCAGATGTGCCATTATTTGTAACTTTAGGTGGTTTCTGAGCCCCCGTTTACACTAATACGTTTTAGTTTTAAAATGCATAGGTTTTGCTACGGTTATGGCATCCGTCCACACTACGCCGGAGTTTTCGAGCCCCAAAAACGGAGCGTTTTTGAAAAGCTGGAGAGGTCGTTTTCATTCTAAAACGCTGCTGCTCCGTCTCAGTGTAGATGGAGTAAAACGGTGACATCTGAAAATGGAGGCGGGGCTGCAGACATTCGCCTATCTGATTGAGGCTTTTTCCTTAATATTAAGTAGCCTTCACACAGTTCAGTCTTACATCCTCTCCATTCAGACTTCGCAAGTTTGATATGGAAAACAAACTCCCGAGTGTGTACTTTATAAAGTCATTCACATCACCCTGGCTATGCTGTTTCACTATCTTGACAATAAAATGAAAACATGATGTGAGGAAGTGCCTATTTTTATTTCAATATTAACTTAACAGACACTAAAAATGTTGAGGCGTCGTGTAGCTGCATGATATGAGCGTCATCTTCATGCAATTTTATAACAAAACGGAGTCTATAACAGAACTGCCTCCTTTCATATTCATTGAAAATACGAAACATACCCTGTCTCTTTCACTGAATATCCGTTTTAATGATCAATAATGGCCATTATAAAAGTATAACGCACAATAAATTTATACAATAAAGAAAATAAAGGCAAACAATCAGTCAGATGTGCAGAATCGGTGTCCGCGGTTACATTATTTAAAATATTAACCTAATCATCTTTGCGCTCAGCCAAAGCACGTTACCTGAGAACAAGTAATAGATTTAAAAGACCAAAGTCGGGAATGTGTAGTTAGATATAGACAACAAGATGAATTAAATATCACGTTTAACAAATATAGTGAGATTAGATCCAGCAGTAGATCCGTGATAAACAGTCCAACGTGCACAGCTCTCATGTGGGTGTGTGCTCAAAGCACGCTGCAGTGCATGCCAGAGAGTGTGTGTGTGTGTGTTCACGTGATGTGCGTTTTCACCGTTTTAATGTAGACGGAGAGCTGTTCAGAAACGCTGGGTGAAACGCTAGTGTGGACGCGGATCGTTTTCATTCTAAAACGCAGTTTTAAAACTAAAACGTACTAGTGTAAACAGGGCCTAAAACTAAATCTGTCAGTGTTGTTTTCATTCTCTCGGATCCAGACCTTTACGTTTTCGCGGCTGTAGCTCCCTGTCATCTGAACTGAGTGATTGACAGCTGATATTAACCAATCCATTTGCGTTCTGTTCTAGCGCAGTGGGCAAAGTTGCTGAGCCATTCCGGAGCGCTGCGCTTGGTGTTTTTAGGTGCAAAGTTGCTTAATGCATGAATGCCTCATAATTCCGCGCATGTGGTGAACATTTTGCTGTGAAAACTGGTCGCACGTCAATTTTATGCACTCGCACAAATGCTCCCAAATATATTTTGAGGTCGCATAGATAAAATTTAGAAGCGCATATGCGACCAAATGGTCGCAATTTCTAGCCCTGCATTTGTATGCATTTTCTTTTCTTGGTGATGATATGTATATGAATGCATTTGTGCATCTGTTACAGGCCTGTGTTATAATGTTATTCTTGTTAAAATCAATAAAATGTATATCTAAAAAAAAAAAAAAGACAGAGGTTTACCTGCAAAACCCTGAGAGATGTTGGGTAAACCCTGTTGTGCTTGAGCAGGAGGAACAGCTGAAGAGGTTCCATAAACAGCCCTGAAAGCAACAACAAAGAGAGTTTAACATGACATAGCAAAAGGTGTTGAGAGAAAAACAGAAAAGCTTGTCTTTACAGTCTCACCCTTGTGCTGTGGTGGCCGCTTGGTAGCCGCTTACATTTGGCACTGAGGGGCCGAAGACATTGTTTAGTTCAGCAAGAGCAGCATAGCGATCGCCACCCAAAAGAGCGGCCTGTGGAGGTGGAGGACCCACACCTGCTGACGGAGGAGCTGAACTCGGACCTGTGGACAGACAGAACAGGGCTTATTTTCAGCTATTATTTCTGAAAAAAAATATATATATTGAAAGTTGAAGTCAAAATTATTAGCCCCCCTTTGATTTTTTTTTCTTATTAAATTATTTCCCAAATGTTGTTTAACAGAACAAGGAATTTTTCACAGTATGTCTGATAATATTTTTTTTCTGGAGAAAGTTTGTTTGTTTTATTTAGGCTAGAATAAAAGCAGTTTTTAATTTTTTAAACACCATTTTAAGGTCAACATTTTTAGCCCCTTTAAGCTATTTTTTTTCTGATAGTCTACAGACAAACCATCGTTATACAATAACTTGCCTAATTACCCTAACCTGCCTAGTTAACCTAATTAACCTAGTTAAGCCTTTAAATGTGACTTTACGCTGTATAGAAGTGTCTTGAAAATATCTAGTAAAATATTATTTACTGTCATCATGGCAAAGATGAAATAAATCAGTTATTAGAAATGAGTTATTAAAACTATTATGCTTAGAAATGTGCTGAAAAAATCTTCTCTCTGTTAAACAGAAATAAAAAAAATAAACGGGGGCTAATAATTCATGGGGGCTAATAATTCTGACTAATAATATATATATATATATATATATATATATATATATATATATATATATATATATATATATATATATATGTATATAAATAAATAAATCACAATGCATTTAAGAGGTGTGCTAAACACAAGTGAGTGTGCTTGACAAACCACCTGTAGAAACACTCCTCTCAAAAAAAAACAAAAAGCAAAAACAAAAGCAACACTCCCTTACTCTAGCATTTAATTCATTAGTTCATTTAATTCATTTAATAACATTAGCCTTTTTTTACATTAAAATTAGTCCTTTAAACCACTAAGTTACACCCATTTGTCAGCAACAAGTTTTTAATAATTTGAAGTACAGCTTATTTCTTTTAATTAATATAAGTCACAATTAATTTTTAATGAATATATATTTCGCTGATTGACGATGAAAAATAGTTTTCACTAAATGTATCTGAAAAGCTGAGGTAGTGACTTTGTTTGCATATAATACCCTTAACTTTTATATATTTAGTTGGACATTTAACAATAATAAAGTAATAGTAACAATTTAGGGAAATCCTTTGACACATTTAAGTATTCTTTAAATACAGAATTCAGAGGAGCAGAATTTGGTCAATAAGGAATAAATACACAAAATAAATATCGAAATAGAAAACAATTATTTTAAAGTGCAATATGTTTTTAAAATACAATTGACTTCTTTCATACAAAAGACTTCTTTTAAAAGCATAAAATAATAATTATTTAAAACTGGTCATTTTTATATATCAGTATTTTTATTTGTATTACTTTTCTAGTTAACAAAAAAAACATCTCTAGTATAATTCACTGCTTAATGCAAAATCATGCATTCTTTCGTGCCAAGCACCTCAAAATATGTTTTGGATTCTTGTGCTTTGTTGTTTCACACAACATTTCACAGAAAAATGTTTCACCCATAGACAGGATGAGCTGCAAATGTACCTTGCTCAGGTTTGGAGCCGAACATGTTGTCGAGGTCTGCGAGAGCTGCGTATCGGTCTGCAGGGACACTCACTGTATCCGCTTTATGCACATCTCCCACTGAGTTACTCTGGCTGGAGCTGAATGAGGCGAAATCAGCACTGCACGACTTGTGAAAGTTATCGAAATTCGCAAAGTTGGCATTAGCTAGTCCTGATGAGCTACCTATGGAAAGGAAAAAAAGGATACCAAATATATGAAAAAAAAAATAATATAAAGTAGTATCCCTTTAACTTTTGTTGTCATGTTTGTCGAAATACCTTTACTATTTTTATTGTTTGTTTTTAAGAGTCTCTTTAACTGAATATTTTTAAAACAGCAGTTTTGGTACAAAATTACTTTCGTAAGACTGATATATATATATAGAAAATCAATACCATGCATTGGTAAAATAAAAATACATTTAATATATTATACGAAGGCGACGCAGTGGCGCACTAGGTAGTGCTGTCGCCTCACAGCAAGAAGGTCGCTGGCTCGAGCCTCGGCTGGGTCTGTTGGCGTTTCTGAGTGGAGTTTGCATGTTCTCCCTGCATTCGCGTGGGTTTCCTCCGGGTGCTCCGGTTTCCCCCACAGTCCAAAGACATGCAGTACAGGTTATATGGGTAGGCTAAATTGTCCGTAGTGTATGAGTGTGAATGAGTGTGTGTGGATGTTTCCCAGAGAATGGTTGCGGCTGGAAGGGCATCCAATGCGTAAAAACGTGCTGGATAAGTTGGCGGTTCATTCCGCTGTGGCGACCCCGGATTAATAAAGGGACTAAGCCGAAAAGAAAATGAATAAATGACTGAACATTATACGAAAATATACATATTGCTAGTAATTAAATATTTAAAGGCAGATTATTCCATTTTGGCCACTAGAGGGCGAGTATTCACAACAAACAAAGAAGTATGCTGCATCCTAATTCGCATACTATACTGTACGTCCTAAATAGTATTCAAAAATAAATAGTATGAAATACTATTTAATAAAATAGTATGTCTCAAATCATAGTATGTTGAAAAGAGTATGCCAAAGGTTTCCGGATGGTTTACTATTTCCGGTAAAAATTCGTCCATACTCTGCTGATATTTACCACAATACATTGTGCGTCAGACTTGATTAGAGTGAACTTTGATTGGACGTGAACTTTGCCATGATGACAGTAAATAATATTTTACTAGATATTTTTCAAGGAACTTCTATACAGCTTAAAGTGACATTTAAAGGCTTAACTAGATTAATTAGGTTAATTAGGCAGGTTAGGGTAATTAGGCAAGTTATTGTATAATGATGGTTTGTTCTGTAGACTATCAAAAAAAAATAGCTTAAAGGGGCTAATAATATTGTCCTTAAAATGGCGTTAAAAAAATTAATAACTGCTTTTGTTCTAGCTGAAATAAAACAAATATGACTTTCTCCAAAAGAAAAAATATTATCAGACATACTGTGAAAATTTCTTTGCTCTGTTAAACATCATTTGGGAAATATTTAAAAAAGAAAAAAAATTCAAAGGGGGGCGAATAATTCTGACTTCAACTGTATATACTTTTCCATCAAAAAAAAAGTACATACTTTTAGGGAGTAGTACAAGTATACGAATTGGGATGCAGTAGTACTTTAATGACGCTGTGACTGAGTGTGGAATCATGGGAGTTGTCGTCTTCATTACATCCTACATGACTTCTGCAGAAATCCCATTCATGGATGAGCTAAACTATTCAAGTCTTATTCTCATGGTAGTAAGGTTGAAAGCTGTCGAAGTAAAAGGATTCCTGAAACAATTGCTAATGAGAGATAAACGTGATACTGCACTAAAGCAGCTGAGCTTTTATTATTCCACAGCTAACGGTCGTGATCACATAAATAAGCAGCAGGACTGTTTTATCAGACTAAATAAGGATCTGTTATAACACTGCTTTGTGCAGTTTAATAAACTGCTAAACATATTAAAAAGTGTTATTAATGTTTCACTGTTGTCTATAAAAACCAAAGCAGAAATAGAGGGTGTGACACATCATTAGGCCACATAGGACATGGTCTCCCTCAGTAGTTCCAGCAGCTTATTTCTCTAGATTTGAACATTCCTCAAAACATTTAGTATAACATAAGTACACAAGTCAGCAAAATATACAGCACAGATTAGTGTTTTTTTTTTACAATTTTATACAAAAATTACACATTTTGTGCCTTTAATATATAAAACATTATTTAATATATGGCAGGAATTACATGTTATGTTCACAGTACAACTGAACATGATCCAAAATGCTCAATTAATTCACATTTTCCTGATTCGCTTTATTCCCAAGCAACATCAGAAATGCACAGCTTAGTAAGAACACTAAGCGTGTCCTTCAAATCAGTGAGACATCCCAGGAGAATTCCTGAGGAGCTATTTAAGGGAACTCAGATTTTACACTACATCATGGGAGTGTTAAAAGAGAAAGACCCAAACACCAGCAAATTAATAGGAGGGGTTGCGTGTGCACAGAAGACACAAACATGCACACAAGCTGACACTTACTGTGCATGGCCAGTGGAGGCAGCGATGAGGTAAACTCACCCACACTGCGACTAAATGGGAGACTGTTGTACACTGACGCACGCAAAGGAAATGAGGGAATGACAGCGCAGGAAAGTTAAGAAAAGCAAGAAAGAAGAAAGGTAAAGGAAATTAAAATTGGAGACATTCACTACCTTTGTTATCAATTTGTTATATTTTGCTCACCAAGGTTGCACTTATTTGAATAGTAAAATCTACTGCTGAGACATATTAAAGCATTTCAGCATTTCATCTGAAAGAACTATAGTTAGGACATTCTACCAGAAACGTATATAAAATCGGTCATTGAAATACAAACATAAATACACTGAATAAAAACTATTTCATCCCCCAAAAAATTCTCAATGGATTTCTGTGAGTTGTTCTGTAAAGGAATATGTCATTCATTTGGTTCTCAGATTTTTTCTTTATTAAAGACACTTTACATATTTACAAACACAGGTCACTGTGCTTGTCCTCAGCCCAATTGAACAACAGTTTCAATAGTTTTGGTATGCTAAATACTGGTATTTAGAACAAAAAAAAAAAAAAATCAGAAATATCAAGTTTAAATTTGTTTTTAATTCACATCAGTTGATTAAAAACATGAAATTATAAATAAATTCTACAAATAAATACTATTTTACAATTGTCCCCATGTTTCTCAGTCTTGCCACATTTGCAATAAATTTAACATAAAATGCGTGCAATACACCTTTAAGGCTATGACTCAGAGGAAGTCATTTGATGGAGGAGAAGCTGACAGTGATCAAGGATGCGTTCTATCGTTGAATTGTCTGATTTTATGCTTGTTTTTGAGTAGGAAAAGCTTATAGGTCAGGCCCCATCACATTTTTTATAAGTGAAAATGTACGTTTCTGGTAGAATGTCCCAGTTATATCATGTACACAAAGAAACTCAAGTGTCTTTACAGTGGGAAAAAAAAAGTTTATGATAAATTATGACATTAATACAGTCATATTACTACCGGAATGTACGCCTAAAAGCAGTAGTAGTAGTATTAATAATAATAATAATAATAATAATTATAATAATAAAATGTTTAAAATTCGAGTTTGCATGTTCTCCCCGTGTTGGCGTGGGTTTCCTCTGGGTCCTCCGGTTTCCCCCACAAGTATAAAGACATGTGGTATAGGTGAATTGGGTAAGCTAAATTGTCCGTAGTGTATGTGTGTGAATGAGTAAGTATGGATGTTTGCCAGTGATTAAAAAAGGGACTAAGCCAAAAAGAAAATGAATGAAGGAATGTTTAAAATTTAAGAAAATAATAAAACAGTTATTGATGTTAATAAAAAAGATATTTACAAAAGAAAATGAATTGGGAAAAGCGCGAGTATAAAAATTTTACTTAATTGAGAGGGGATCCTGAAAAATCCCAGACAAAATAAAATGGAGGGCTTACCATCATTATTAATATTGACAATAGTTGTGCTAATTCAGATTTTACCTGAAGCAATTATACATTTTCATTACATGAATAAAAAATAAAAAAAACATACATTTACAAAATTATTTTATTACAAAATAATTATTATTTGTCATTTTTTATCCATTCAATGCATCCTTGCTGAACAAAATTTCCCTTTAACATAAGCAAGAACATTTTTTAAAGAAAAATAAGCCAATCTAAAACACAGTTCCCACGCTTTCATGGACAGCAGATTCAGGCACTTTCAAGGACTTTAAAAAAAAAACATTAATTTGCAGCTTTGTAATTCACACCCCAGCAAATGAAGCGCCATGAAAGTCTTTACTGTACTTAATTCACTTAATACTGACATTAAAAATGTCAAAGTAATTTTCAAAAAAGTTTGACATTTTTCAAAAGTCATGTTAAAAAAAAAAACGAATAAAATGTTCTGCATTCAATACTGGTAAAATTCAAATATTTATCAGTCACCATTATTTATCAGTGTTATTGTACAAGATTTAAATGTAAGATTTACATGTAAGAATATCTCAGTTATTTACGTTCTGTTTTTGGCAATTGAGTATAATGGTTGAAATAAAACAATAAACAAATTTAATTCAAGCACTTGCAAGAACATCATTTGTTTTTAAGTACTTTCCCGGCCTTGAATCCATATGTCTGAAATTCAAGTACTTTTAAGTACTTTCAAGAAGCGTGGGAACCCAGTAAAAGTGAAGAAATAAAATGACAATCAAGAAAGAAATTTAAAAACAAACAGAAAAAGCCAAGCTATCAGTGAAGAAATGAAATGGCAGAACAATAAAATCAAACAGGTGTGTCAGCAAAACTTGTTTTTTTTAAAGAAGGATTTAAACATAAAATTACAACACTGGTAAAAAGGTGAAATAGTTTAGAAGCAAGAATATAAACAATCAGCACTGAAAAATACACACAAACAGAACGACAGATTTCTAAGAATCCAACTTTGACCAAGAGCCATTTCCCGATGAGAGATTCAAGGTAAATGTGTGGTCATTTGTTTGGCCATGTGCGTGTATGTGTGTATTCTACCTGGTTGTGGGGGCTGAAATGGAGCCTGTGGAGCTGATGGAAATGCTGCTGTGGTTGGAGCAGCAGAACTTTTGAACGCATCAAAATTCGCAAAGTCTGCGCTAGCATTCACGCTCTGCGCTGTTGGGGACCACCAAAAACAAACAGACAAAACACACAAAACAGAACAGAAAATGAAATGAGGGATGAAAACTACAGGATGAACATCCAGCATTTAAGTTTTCTAGTCAGAAATGTCCTGAAATTCTCACATTTCAGTTAAAAAAGAAATGGTTTTACTTTAGCTAATCGTCTAAAAAGATAAGCATAACTTAAACGCTGGTTGTGTGTAAAGACAAGATGATAAAAAGTGATTTCAATGCTGAACTAAACAAATATTCTAAAACACAACACACAATCTACATGAAGACAAAACAGATGAGGAGGGGTGGGTGGGCGCCTCTAACCAGAATGCACCTGCTTCAACTCCAGCAGTAAAGAAGAGAGAAGGCAGGCTTGGTAATAATAGTCTCACACAGCCAGAAATTTTAAATAAAAGCAGAAGGTCTGGACTTTTATTTATATCTGGACTTTTTATTTATATTTTATTTAAACCACGTATATCTCACTTTTTACTGCTTCATGTTTAAATTCGTGAAAATGCCAAGTCAATGTCTCTACTTTAACAGACTAGTGTGCATGTTTTAGTTTACACTAATTGCCTCAGGCAAACTTCTTGAGTGTATTATTATGTATGAACGTCACAAACTTTTCATAAGTCCACATTGTCACAGCTGTAAACACAACAGCTTTCTTCTTTTTCTTCCTCCAAGTGGAAGAATTTTTCACCAATTCTGTGGTCCGGATTGTTTGGGCGGGGCTAAAATGGTGGCTAAATGAAGCCTGAGAGCATGGCCCCCCGCCTCTAATAGTATAATAACTACACTGTAAACAATATCTGTTAATTAACAGTTTCTGTTTTTTTTTATTTACAAGTGTTTTCTGTTTATTTATGGTTGTGAATTGCATTATGGGATGTTGATTTCTGCTTTGTCGACTTTTGATAATAAAAGTCTACAGTTTAATAAACAGACTTTTATTGACATTTTAGTAATATGAAATAATATAATGTATAATAAATAATATATAGAGAAATAAGTCTGTAAAATAATAAAAAATGTACTGGCAGTTTATTACAAGGTTCTTGTAGCTTAATATTCAACACCAACCCAGACAATATATCACAATAAACTATTAAAAATGTTAATAAAAGTAATTTTTTCCAACTTCTCAAGGTTAAAAAATGTTGGAAGAAGGATCAAAGTCCAACAATGCAATTCAAAAGCATAAATAATTAAGGGAAAAAATAAAATCATGAATCACAAAATGCAAAAAAATGCTAATTTACAGATTTGTTTTTTTACATGTGTCATGCTCACCTCAAAGCTTAACTTATTTTAATTACTTGGCAGGTTTTCTAAGCCATTCAAATTTGGCTGGGGGTCAATAACACAATTTTCTGGTGCTTGACAAACTAAGAACACATATTTTAATATCACTTTACAAAGACTTAACTGAACGTGACACAAACACACTCCTCACAGAAATCCTGTACAGCTCGAAAAATCAGATGACTTTATATTGAAGTGTTTCCCATGCTGTGTGGTATTAAGGTCATAAAGGATTTTAATTGTGTCCGTTTACCGCTTTTCTTGCATTATTGATCAAATGTTAGACAACTATTATAAAGAAACAACATTAAGTATTAGTTTAAGTACTACTGTTTTTTTTTGTGAGATTTTGTCAGTGAGTCTGGTGAAGCATGATGGGAAACAAGACCACATCACCTTAAGAGTTGTCCTGAAACCTAAACTTAACTTAGTCTTGATTTTTGGTTGGTTTGTTAGTGTAGTACAAGTATGTTTCTTACCCGAATGACTGTTGAAATGTGCAAAGTTGGCAAAGTTTGCGTTGCCTGTGGACTGCGAGTGTGGAGGCGCAAAAATGTCGCCACCCAGATCACTGAGCAGATCAAACTTCCTTTCCTGATACTGCTGATGGGCCAGCTGAGCGCGAGACACAACTGGAGACTGGGGTGAAAATATAGCACAAATTCAACAATAGAAATGTGTACTAAAATGTAGAAGTATGTAGAGTATGCAGGGTTTTTTTTTTTGTTTGTTGTTTTTACATTTTTGTGCTCACCAAGGCTGCATTTATTTGATAAAAATTTAATTCAATATCAACAGTTCAAAATATTATAACAACATAAAGTTATTTATTTATTTAAAAATGCAATTTATTCCTATACATGGCAAAGATTATGCTTATTAAGCTATGCTGCTTAACATTTTTGTGTAAACTGTAATGCTAGGGATGCTCCGATCAGGATTTTTGCAGCCGATACAGAGTACCAATACCTTGTCATGGTGATTGGCCGAAACCGAGTACCGATTCTGATGCTTCAAGCTTTACATAACTTTGCCATTGCAAAAAGCACATTTTCCCTTCAAGTATGATACTTAAGTGGAAACCTCTCCTTACCTAAGAGAATAAATGAAGGACGTTGCATATAATCCCTTAAATACGTCTTTTATAACCATTTAGTGCGGACATGTCATGGTCAGAAGCAGCTTTACAGAAAATAATAAATAAAAAAGATAAAAGGAATGGTAAGAAAAATTACTAACAATGCAATCTGAAAACATTACAAATGATGGAAGAATTCAACATGCCTTAATGAAGAAAAAGAGTGCTTATTTGATGCATAAGTTAAAATGCACACCTATAAATCTATTATTTATTTATAAAAGGAAAAAAGCCAATAAATTACTGTTCAATAAGCATATTACAACAAGTTATATTATTAAATATTCAAGTAAAAATATAAATTTAACATTTTTTCATTTCCCTAATTTTCCAGACAGGCTTTAGTGAACTTGCAATATTGTCAAAAACACAGAACTTTCAGTTCTTTTATGTAAAAAGGCCTAAATCGATTGCTGGATGAGAAAGGGAAATGTGCACTGGAGATATCTTTACTGCTCTATTCATTTAACCTAACAAATGTAATGTGTAGAAAATCACTGTGCCTTTCGCAATCTGTTCTCTTACTCATTCACTCTCGTCGCCGTGATTTCCAGGATGTTTTATCTAATTTACGGGCATCACGAAGCTGCTATGAATATGCGAGAGACTTGCAGAGTTTCTGGGAGAGGTCATGAGGTTGGATGAGACACTAGACAGTTGCAATCGCGCCGCTCGCACCACTGCAGCTCAAAACACTCGATATTCATTGGTTGCAACAAAGAGACCATAACACGCGAGTCACACCAATAAACTGTAAACAGAGGTCGCACCACATCTCCATGCATTTTAGCTGTTGTGATAAGAGCGCATGGATTGCTTACTCATCATTTACCTCCTCATGTGTTGTAGCCGCTGTATGTATAATCTGGGTGCGCACGTGCGTCTTCCTTTGCTTTTAAACTCGCAAACCAAGACTTATGGTTGGTTCATGAGATCGGCCAGATCAGAGAGTACCGATCGAGTCATTAAATGTGATTATCGGCCGATACCGATCTCTGGCCAATCGATCGGAGCATCCCTTTGTAATGCTTTTTTTTTCAAGCTGAATTCTTTGTGAATACAAGAAACATTCTTTCCTTGAAACAAGCCTTTTATAACATCATAAATGTTCATACTGACAATTTTAAGCCATTTAACTCTCATAACGCCTTATAAAAGCATCATTTTAACATTCCAGTTATGATTGGACACAAATTATTTCAGAAAATAACTATAACTTTATACTTTTCAATTAAAACCATGCTGTATTTTATCAGCATTATATATATTTAACGAGTGAATGTTTTTTTACCATATTTTTTTACAATTCTTGGAAATTCTTCAATCTTTCAAGTTAAACATTTTAGTAACATTTTCTTAATTTGTTAGATTTATTTCTCAATGATAAATTGATGATCTTAAAATGTTTCATTCTCTTCTTCTGGGGAAAAAATAAACCCAAATACAATGGTTGATGAATCCACTAACTTACACATTTTATTTTTAATTGAATTATATTGTGTATATCAGTTGTTACCTGGCTAGGTGTGTTTTTGTTGAGGTGTAAACTGGGCACTGATTCCCCCAGTAAAGTTTTGAGAGGTCGGACCTCTGGAGTGCTGCTGGTGCTGCTAGCAGACGAACCAGAGATCGACGCATGAACCGATGCCACAGTCTTAGCCTGCTCTGGAGGAACATACCTAAGAGAAAACATTGACAGATCACATTTAAATAAGCAGACCACACATACAAACCAATCTGTTGGTTTTTGATACAGACTACAAATATTTGCCTATGCAAATCTATTCTTCAAAGTGTACAGCGGAAACTGGAAGTTTCAAGAAGGACTAGGAAATAATTAATCCATACGATTATATGCAATAAAATGCAAAAGATGACAATTTGTGCTTTTTTGTTTTGTATAAATATGTTATTTTCCCATAATAAAATACCTCAATATTTCATGGCCATTTATTTATTTTTGGCATGTAGTCATGTAATAATGAGAATATGTACAGTTTACTTTGTGATAAAGACGACTATTAGGTAGGGATGGGTACCAAAACTCTGTACTTTATCAGTATCGGTGCTACATTATAAAAGACCGAAGTATCGATAAGCTCTGATATTAATGGTTCTGCTATCTGTACTGAATAATTATTGCGGAATAAACATTACTGACAGTAGCATAATTTAACTGACCAACCTTTTCTAATTTGCGATATTTGATATTCGTCTGCACAGTTGTCAATTTTAACATGAGAAATGCTTGTGTTTTCCAGAAAGCGTGTCAAGTATAAAAGCCTTCACAGTCCTCGGCTGTGCGCGCACACTCAGCGGAGACTCGTGCCAAGCGCACACACATAGCTCGCGACATAGACTTGCACACACACAGCTCATAAGCTTGCAGAGTGGAGGAGATAACCAAATGGGTTGCATTTCCCGAGTGGACACCGACAATGCCCATTGCAACAAACAAAAAAAAATAAGTTTGGCTAAGCATCTTTTAAAAGTGCATTAACAGCAGAAAGACAAATGAAAAGTTTTTGATTGCCTAGCTAAAGGTACATCACCCACATCGTTATGCTAGCAGTCAATCACATAAGGTCTCTCTAAATTAGTATAATAGAAGTTTAATAAACACACACATTCAGTTACATTGAAAACAGTATTTTTTCTGCAGGAGCCTAAATAAAACTTAAACATTAAAAATGCTTTTACATCAGCTGTCTTTACAAATATAGAATGGTCTAATAATAAACCATGCTTATTAAGAAATGATAAAAAAAACCCTGCTTATTTATTTTTACATTGTTAAATTCCAAAACACCCTTAACTTATTTATATGAATGTGTTAATAAAAAATCTTAAACATTATCTGATTATTTAACTGCATTTTGCAACTCAAAGAGGGCATTTGAAACTCCAGGGAGCACAATAAACCAAGAAAGATCTCGACTTCTGCCAGAAAAGGCAAACAGGTTGATTTTTCTCCAGAAGAATGGTAAAAAACTGAGTCATTTTCCTTCAAACCATTGTAAATTCTTTTACAGGAAATTTTTTTATTTAATTGTTTTATAATTGTTGGGTTTTTTTTATTGAAAACATAATAAAATAAGGTGTTGCTTTTCATAAAAAAAAAAAAAAAAAAAAAAAAAAAAACACTACAAAAAGTACAGATATGAAAACCGTTAAAGTACCGAACCGATAAGTGGTATCAATAAAAGTAGTAAAACAGTCAAAACCTTAACGATACCCATCCCTACTTTTAGGGTATATAGTCTATTAGTATAACCAGGGCTTGACAAACATGAACTTTTTTGATCACCAGCCACTGTGGCTAGTAGATTTCCAACATTACTAGTCACTCGCCATTATTACTAGACACAATTTTGTTGTTGGGAAAATATATTTTATATGCAGAAATTTGCACTTCGCGCAAGGAAACGGGAGCATGCAAGCTTTTTAAACAGAAACCTGTGCGCGAGAGTGATCACCCTCTTATTCGGTATTTATCTGCCTTTTTTTGCTTCCACGAACACAATTATTTTTGTCAATCGGGCTGCTTTTCGATTCTAAGATCACATTTGCACGCATATTTGGCCTTCCTTAAGAAAACTACAATTTTAAAATGATTTTCAACAAGCCAGAGCGGCTAGTGGGAGCGGCTGTCTAACCCGCCACAGCTGAAATCTACCTGCATTTGGCGGGTGTTAATGTCAAGCCCTGAGTATAACAGTATACTAATATACACTATTATATACAGTTGAAGTCAGAATTATTAGCCCCCTTTTGAATTTTCTTTTTCTTTTTTAAATATTTCCGAAATGAAGTTTAATAGAGCAGGGAAATTATCACAGTATGTCTGATAATGTTTTTTCTTCTGAAGAAAATCTTATTTGTTTTATTTCGGCTAGAATAGAAGCAGTTTTAATTTTTTTAAAAGCCATTTTGAGAACAAAATTATTAGCCCCTTTAAGCAAATTTTTCTTTCCATATTCTACAGAACAAACCATCGTTATACAATAACTTGCCTAATTACCCTAACCTGCCTAGTTAACCTAATTAACCTAGTTAAGCCTTTAAATGTCACTTTAAGCTGTATTGAAGTGTCTTGAAAAATATCTAGTAAAATATTATTTACTGTCATCATGGCAAAGATAAAATAAATCAGTTATTAGAAATGAGTTATTAAAACTATTATGATTAGAAATGTGTTGAAAAAAAATCTTCTCTCTGTTAAACAGAAATTGGGGGAAAAAATAACAACCAGGGGTGCTAATAATTCAGGGGGGCTAATAATTCTGACTTCACTGTATTCCTACAGGTCTTTCAAATACTGTAGGAGGCTTGTACTGATTCATTTTTGTGTACACTCCTACTGGCTAGACGTGATTCCTCAATTAAACAGCAAACATCTAAACAAACATTTCATCCTCAGCTCTTACCATCTCTTTTTTTCGTATTTGTCCTGAAGAAACTCTTTGACTTTCTGAGGCTCTCTGAAGTCTGGGATGGCCAAGTTCCGGTCGTCATAGAGGCCGAGCCATATCTGTTTACATACCTGCATATGCATTGAAACGCAGAGAAGAAATTAGAGATAATCAGACATCCAAAGAGCAACACCACAAATATGTGCAACAGATTCAAACATATCTGAAGATTATTAAGGAGATTTCTTCCCTCAAGGGCAATTAAAGAGAAAACAACCAGATAGATCCTTCAGTAACTCGCTGCCTCACGAAAAGACAAACAAACAATGCAGGCATTCATACTAAAGCAAGTCTTGCTTTAAAAACACACATACACTCACCACCCTCCAACATACACAAAAGGAGGAAATACATTTCTCAATAATATTTGAGAAATAAACTATAAATGGAGAGTCAAACACACACGATAACACAGCGGATATATCAAGCTTATGTGGCTTAACAAACCGGACATTAATGTGTGAAGCCTCTCGCAACACTGAAGACACAAGACACTGCCTTCATTTAGATATAATCAATGCAGACACACATTTACTTAAACACATCCACACCCTTAAGATAGGGGTAACAGTGGTAGTGGCTCATTCATTATGCATAGCAACAGCAAAGAGTAGACACACATTATCACTTGACTGTGATGAGGAGCCCTACAGACACTCAGAGAAGAGCTCGATGACCCTCAAGCGACAATGTATAAAGACATTGTGTGTACTGATTCTGCTGCTACATACATGATTCAGTATGGCAAACTGACTAAACAGAACACATAGTTTATACTTGATATATACTTAAACAGTATGACTTTTCATACTAGATAAGAGTCAAATTTATTTTATTTCTCTGGATTTATTATAACAAATTTTATTTATATTTTAACATAAATTTATTAACTCTAATAATCCATAAAGGTTTGAGAATATTTACTGCAAATTTCAAATAAAAATAATGTCATTAAGAGCATTTCTTTGTAAAAAGGACAATGGCAAATGTTTTTATTTTTTCACCACACAACAACCCATCAATTCTGAGTATTCCTCATGCAGGTGAGTGGGCTTGACCAACCACCTGTAGAAAACACTCTTTCATCTCTCTGATGCTTTTACTGATCAGTTTTGCACATTTGTCGCGGACATGTTCTTACAATCACTCCCCCCACAAGCAGAAACACTTCCTTTGTATACTTAGCATTTTTTGTATGTATTGCCTCTTCTTGTTGAATCACTGAATACGAATTAACATATTAAACAAATAAACTAATTAAAATAATAAACAAAATGAATCTCTGTACAATATGGTCTCAATTGTAAATTGTTGTCCTATATGTGAGAATGAAGAAGTATGTAGAACTATTATCAATTTTACTTTATTTGTAGTGCAATAAACGGAGCCTTGGTGGCTTAGTGGTTAGCACTGTCGCCTCACAGCAAGAACGTCGCTGGTTCAAGTTCTGGCTGGACCAGTTGGCATTTCTGTGTGGAGTTTGTATGTTCTCCCTGCGTTGGCGTGGGTTTCCTCCGGGTGCTCCGGTTTCCCCCACAGTCCAAAGACATACGCTATAGACTGATTTCACGCGGCCGCCATTAGAAAAGCAAAAATCGAGGGTGCGGTGGGAAGAAAGCCGGAAGTATAGCCTGAGTCACCCAGGAATGTTGTGTACCTGGCTGTATATCTTATCAGCAAAGAGAAAGAGACACAAATTTATCATTTCACTGTCTTCCGAGTGACCCGAAGGTCCGTTCTAAATGGAAAGTGAAAATAAAAAGGGATATCGGACCTCATTTTCAGCTAGGGAAATGGCACTAATTAGCTAACGTTTTCTTTCCCAAGCACACGTTTTAGCTGCCATTTATCAAACTCAAGTTAATGAACTGATTCTTTCACTATATTAGAACTGTCAAGATACTAAATTTTGTTACTGAAATTTATAAAAACAATTTTCCACTAACATTTAAGCACTGTTGAGTGCAACACCGCTGATTTGCTATAGTATTCACCAGTGCTCAACAGAAATGACTGTGATTGGCTGTGGAGGTCATCAGTTCACCGCCCTTCAACGCTGTTTATAGAGTGCAAACACAGACGAGCGATCCGCTGATGACTCGACTGATCTTTGCGGCTTTAAAACGCTCTACTGTTCGAGCATCTGTGTGTGTTTGCACTCAGTGAAGTGCGGTGAACTGATGACCTTCACGGTCAATCACAGTCATTTCTATTGAGCACTGGTGAATACTATGGAAAATCAGGAGTGTTTAAGAATGCGCTCAGCGGCACTTAAATGTTAGCGGGAAATGGACGTTTTTTAAACTTCAGTAACGGGACCACAGTATTACAGACAACACGAGGGTGTGCTACAGATGACTGAATTGTTTTATCGCTCACCGCGTTACATAGGCCGAAGCAAGCAGGGAAGCCCCCACTGTGTTTACCTGGTGCCATGAACTGTAACCCAGAAGGACACTCTTAAAGAGATTGCCATGTTGTTTGATGTCTAACATGCTTTTAATTGTTTAAAATAAACTGAACTGAACTATATTAAAGTGATGTTTACCATATCTGCATTTTGAAATCACGGCAACAGCTGGAGGTTTAGAGTCCACAGCATGTTGTTCCAATGTTTACAGTGCTGATCCTATACTTCCGGGTTTCTTCCAACCGCAGCCGCGCTTTCGTGTTTTAAAATGGCGTCTGCGTTAAAATAAAAGTGTAGGTGATTTGGATAAACTAAATTGGCCGTAGTGTATGAGTGTGAATGAGTGTGTATGAGTGTCAGTACTGAGTTGCGGCTGGAAGGCCATCCGCTGCGTATAACATATGTCGGATAAGTTGGCAGTTCATTCCGCTGTGGCGACCTCTGAAATGGAGACTAAGCCGAAGGAAAGTTAATGAATAAAAAGGCAGCCTTGGTGAGCTTCAGGTACTATTTAAACAAATCTTGCCAACCCTGACATTTCAAATGATAACCTATCTTGAATTGCTTCAAAATTCATGTCACTTAGTAAGCTAGACAAATGACTGAAGACCTGCCAGCCTCAACAGTACGTGTGACATGCTCTCGTCGTCAAAAAACAAATGAACAAAACTTGGACTGACAGATGCTGTGAGACTTTAATACACCAAACCTGCTGTGTGAGAAGACTGGTTTAAATTGAAGCCACATAAAACAACTTCATGAAACAAAGCGCTTTGCTCGCACGCACGCACGCCCCCCCCCCCCCCCCCATTTCAAGTTCATCATGCTTAAATGGGAGATTATGGCATGTGTGTAATAAGACACAGATCTCACAAATAAGAGTCTTCTCGGCACGTAACATCACTTCCAGCTCATCCTCGTAAATCAGGCCTCACGAGACCAGGAAAAATCCCAGGAATGTTAAACAGAGATGGAGAAAAGGAGGAGGAGAGGGGATAAAAAAAAGTGTTCTCATCTTTGTCAGTCAAAAGAAGATCTTAGAGATTCTGAGAGATATAGACTTTAGAGGAATTTCACCTGTCTTCAAAAATAAGCAGAGTTCACATGAATGTTTTAAATAACAGAAAAGTAATTTTAAAGTACAAATTAATTTTTAGTGATCTCTCTTTCATATAAGCACCACGATACTCGCTCTAGTTTACTCGGGGGATGTTTTTCACCTCAATCGAAAAGTTCAATTATTTTAGCTTGTGCAAAAAAGCACAACACATTACGCATTCTCTGTGTCATTCGGCTTTATTCTTGTGTTTGCATTGACTTTGGACGTTATCTACTTGCGCGAATACTTAAATTTCGCTTTTGGTGGGAACCCAGCATTACAAATAGGGATGCAAAGATTAACTGATTTCAGTATTAACCACGCAAAGGCTTCAACACAGCGTTTCTGCACAAAACAAAACTGCTGCAACTAAAACTTACTCCAACTGTGCGCTACTTCAGGGGTTTTCAAACTGTGGGGCGCCAGCACCTATTAAGGGGGGCACTAGACATTGAGGCGCACACTCGAGTAAATTATGATGACGATTTTATGTGTTCACTAGAGTGAATCTGATTAATGTTAGCTCCACATCTAACTATCAGACACCTGTAGAGTGTATGCTTTCGAGTAAAACATATACAAATAAAATGGAGAGGGTGCTTTTTAAAATGAATGACGGTGAATGAAAGACGGTGAGCCGTCTGACAAAAAAGTGCCCTTCTGAATCAAATCAGCAGGATGCCCGTCTGGATTTTTCTGTAATCTAGTTATTTGCCTTAATAGACAATAATATAATTAAGGGGTTTACGTGAAGTGCTTTCATGTAAGAGTTTCCTGTAATTTTGGGTGACTTTAACTGCAGTTCGGCAGTTTCACATTCACTCATGAATATTTCATTCATGCCCCGGTGACAAACTGGGGTATTAGACGCAAATAAGAAGTAAGGACTGGTGAGTGTTATGGAATTTAATAACACATGCTGAATGGAGAGAAAAAAACTTCCGCATTTCATGGTGTGTGTATGTGTGCGGTCCTTTACTGACAGCTGCGTGTGTGGATCTTGTCATAAAATATGGCGAAAAGTCCTACATGACGGCAATAGTTTGATTGCGGTGTTTACTTCAATAATGCCACTAATATATGCATACTCCACATGTCTTAATTCCATTTCTGTTTAGTTCAGTTCTGACTTTAGTCAGATTAAGGTAATAAAAAAAAAAAAAAAAAAACGCTGTTTACATGGTGACTCTTAATCAAAGTATTGTCTTAATTGTATTAAAATCGTAAACATACTCAATGTTCGACTCAACCACACCGTCAGGGCAATGACTGTATAAGCGTCAGGGCTCTGCGAACTTGGCTTTGCGAAGCAGCATTTTCTGTATGTACGTACATCAAAAGCAAGTATGCTATGGCTCACGCTCAGCCATCACAGTGAATCAGTTAAGCTATATATTTATGTTTCAATGTAATTAACTAGCAAGTAATATGTGAATGATGTTTACACATGCATTGTAATTTTGGCTGTTGGGGGGGGATGGGAGTGAAATTGGCCAAACATAAAAGTTTGAAAAAGTTTAAAGTTCTGAGCTTGTACACTAAGGCTAATACCACGCACACTGAGTAACTATGGCTGAGGCTACTAAGTTCGTTATTTCCAATGGATGTGGACGGCTAGTGCACACATATTGGCACCGACGCGCATAGTGCGACATGCTCAATCTTTCCAGTCTCCCCTAGTTGAAAGAATGCCGCAAGCCCTCCGCAAGCTACATGACAAAAACTAGACCGATCAGCTTCATACTTTGTATGGAACATGCACATTTTTACTCCAAAGAGAAAAAGAAAGACAAAGTGAAAATGCCAAACAATTTTGTCATATAGTTGGTGAAAAGTTGCTTTCAGAGTTCAGCAGCCTTTGACTACATTTGTTCTCTTTAAAAGGGAAAATGTAGCTTAGATTTTGACAAGACAAATACATTTTTTTTTAAAACTTTAATATTTTTATTTATTTATTTATTTATTGTTCCGACATTTATTTGCAGTGCAAACATTTTACTTAAGTTTAAATGTCAAAAACATTTTTTTTCACTTATTTTTAAGTCCAGAGAAATGGCCTGTTGTTGTTTTTTATTATTATTTTGGGCCGTATTATTTGGTTACTGAGCCGCAATATAAAACGCTTTAAAATATAAGGAGTTTTCATGTGATTTTCTAAACTAGTAGTGTTTTGAAATTAATGAATGCATAATAATCAGGACAACCGTGAAACCGTGTTTATTCCTCAGACTACAACCGTACAACCAAAGTCTATAATCGTTGCATCCCTAATTACAAATATGATTATGTACAAATTCAACAAAATACTCATTCTGAACTGTACTAATTACAGTATTTAAAACAACAATGGTCATACTAAATGGTGTTTTATTGTCATTTTAAATACTGTGCCTCAGATTTGTGAAATGTTAATCAGGTTGAGAAGTTTTTGTAATGTTTGGACAACAAAAGTGTATTGTAAATTAACAATTCACTGTCTGGCTTCTACAACTTGCCTTGAAACTCAAAAGAAATAGATATTTGACTTAAATTTTTTTATTTTTTTTTGTCCACATCTCCTGGCCCTAAAATTAATGAGTATTTTGGGGTTGTCACATGATATCTTTTTATAAATATGTCTGCTAAGAGTATATTGTATATAAAAAAATACTATTACACTGAATGATATTTTAGCAGAAGTCTGCTGTAAATTATGATAAAACTGTATTGCAAGTTCTAAGACAGAAAGAAATTCCAGAAATCCCCCTTATCTTATCATAATATCATGCGACCGTAAATCATAAACTCTGTGGCATCTGGATATCAGCACAAAGAGTCCACACAGATGACGACTGGTCAATAAAAACATCATTGGACTTTCGACCATGACATCATCAATTACCTCATTTCCATGCTTCTGTAGAAGTTCTATTTCCTGTTGCGTGAAAGTCGTCATGGAGATGGACTTCACTCTGTGAGGGGGATTCAGGCCACGTCTAAAAGAGACACAAGAGTAACAGGTTAATTGAATAATGGAAAGTGTTGTACATTGACTACAGTGTGAATGAGATTTTCTGCTCCCTCAGTCTGTGACTCTTCATTACAAACATGCTTTTAACACACAGATCTAGGACAAGGACAGACTGTTTTGGTGACTGGCCAAGTCTGTGCGCAGCGAGAATGTGTGTGTGTGTGTGTGTGTGTGTGTGTATGTGTGTGTGTGTCTGTGTGTGAGGGGGTGGAAGAGAGTGTTAGTGTGTAAAGAGAGAGGTGAGCTAATGCTGCCTTCAGATCGCATTGGAATTACTGTATTTAGGAGAGGAGCATACATTTATGGCACTAGGATGTTGTAATGAGTTTTATTCAAGTCCATACTTTTTTTTTATAATTATTTTTTCGGGGTTTTCACCTTTATTTGACAGGACAGTAGAGAATTGACAGGAAAGCATGGGGAGCAGAGAGAGGGGAAGGATCGACATAGGACCGCGAGGCGGGAATCGAACTCGGGTCGCCGTGAGCACCGGCGTGCATGTGTCGACACACTAACCACTACACCACTGGTGCCGACAAGCCCATACTTAATATTAGAACTTACTTAATTACTTAATAATGCGCATAAAGGTATTTGATGCAAAATAGACGTGTGGGACATTTGTCGTCTATTGTAATTGTCTTAAATTATGTGCGAGCTGACAGGCCTGTTATTCACATGTTATGAAAGCAAAAAATACATCTACACATGTTATTGTTTTCTTTTTTTTTTTATAAGACATGATATAGTTGTTGTTAAAAGTATTGCTGATATAGATCAGACAACACAGCAAAAAAAAAAAATATATATATATATATACTGTAAAACAATGACCATTTATGTTAACGCGGACCATTTATGTCAAATAAGTTATGAAAGCCAAAAATATAGCTATACATGTTATTGTTTTCTATTTTTAGAAGACATGATATAGTTGTTGTCGGACAATACGGCAAAAAAAACGAATAAAACAATGACCATTTATGATGTGAAAGCAGAATTTCAAGCATTACTCCCGTCTTTAAGAAATAAAAATATAAGCGGTTGTCATATGGCTTACAAAATCAAGTTATAATACATTTGAAACACATTATCACATATTGTTTAGAATGACATACCGCTCCATTTTTGCCAATACTTGTTGCACTGTTTGGAATCAAGTCTTAGCAATTGTAAAGGAAATACCCTCTATGGAGAGACTGACTTCTAACCTATCCATTGAGCCCCTGTTGGAGAATCAACCTGAAACCATTTTCGAGTTATGGCTTTTCTGCTACTTACCAAAAGTACTTGAATTAAGTTTCTAGTACTTTTCCAAGGTATAATGTAATAAATGAGTAGTCCAATTCTTCTCCAGTTATCTTTTTATTTCAGTCGCTATTTCGTATCAGAAGGGCTGTATTTTTGGGCAAGGCCAAAAAACGTGAAGCTGGTTAGCCTTTGAGGTTCCACACTAGGGTTGGGCGATGTTGACAAATTTGGCATCGTACGATGTCTAATGTGAACATCGCCGATGGACGATGGTATCGTCGTCGTAGGCGGGGTGGGGGTCTTTGTTGTTAAATATCAATTAATTCATAACGAATTTAATAATTGTAGCCTATCGTTTTCACTACCTGACCCACATGGTCTTTGCTTTACCCATGATGACCAAACCATAAATAAATAAAGTTATACACAAATTACCACCTGTCAATCACTTTTTTTCCGCGGGACTCTGGCATGATCAGGCGGAGTGATTTTCCCCACAGCTGGTGGAGGAGACGAGAGTTCGTCTGGAGTTCACTGTAATTTGTATTGTGATTAATGATAACTTCCTTATTTTATTATTATTATGAGGACATAATAACAAGTAAAGATGCTAGAGCTCGACCGTTTTGGTCACACTTGCACCTGATATTTTATGCGACCTAAAATATGTATTTGAAAGCATTTGTGCTAGTGCATACATTTTTACGGTGCGACCTGTTTTCACTGCAAAATCCTCACCGCGTGTGCAGATTTAGGAGACATTTATGCAGAATGCATCTTTGCACCTAAAGACACCAAACGCAGCGCTCAGAAACAGATTAAAACAGTTGTCATGTGAACTTGCTGAAGTAAAAAAAGCCCGGAATGCTTGCCCCGCCTTTGTGCTCTTCCTATTGGCCCACTTCGCTAGAACTTAACGCGAATGGATTGGTTAATATCAGCTGTCAATCACTCAGTCAACGCCTTCTGCCTTCACATGACAGGAGCAACAGCCGCGGAAATGTGACGCGCTGAAGATGAGAGAATGAAAATAACACTGACCGATTTAGTTTTAGAAACCACCTAAAGTTAAATAATGGCACATCTTATTTGTGATCATGTGCTGAATGTTAATCCACCATTTACACTTTTCCAAGAGGGAATAAAAGACTTCCAGTGGCTTCATGTCGGCTATGAAAATAAGCCATTCACTGTAGAGTCTGTGGGACGGGGTTTACAGGTAACACTGTTTGCCACTGAATCTACACATTTTAAGCGCGAGAGGTGCTGTTTAATCCTCACGATGTATTTAATCCTCACGATGCTCAGCCGTGCAAACAGCAGCTATAAGTATAATATAACACAGCTCATGAAAAGACCGTTATTGCTATTAAGATGACATGCAAATAATAAGTTATATATCAATATACATGTGGAGCGGGGCGATGGATCACGATGCCGGCTCAGCATCGTGAAGTTTATCAGCCATCGGCGATGGACGATGACATCGTCTATCGGCCCAACCCTATTCCACACTGTCTCCAACAAGAGCCCAAACTTTCAACATCTGTGTGCAATGCAGGCAGTTTAGGAGTTATAAAGAACCTTATCAGATTTTTCCATCCAAACTCTCTCCAAGCACTTAAGTTTGTTTTTTTTTGCATGCGTGAGACACATATCTGTCCAGTCTTCTTCTGTTATTTGTTGATTTGACTTTTTCTCCCATTTTTGTGATTTGATAAATGAATCTGTTTTGTATGCATTCTAGGGGTGTAACGATACACAGAAGGCACGATTCGGTTCGGTTCACGGTTTTGGAGCCACGGTTCGGTTCGGTTCGGTTTCTGTTTGCTGTGGGGTTAGGGTTGATGTCATCTTAACAGCAATGCTAAGGAACAATAGATTCACTTAATAACAAGAACAACTAAACATTTTCTTTATTAACTTTGCCATCACATTTTAGTACAGTCAGGATACCGGAGTAAACAACAAAAATGAAATAAATACCTCCAATATAGAGTAGTCAGAAAAAACAATTCTCTTTAGTGCAGCCATCTTAAGAAAGTAAACTCAAATTAAATAAATAACTGCAGTGTTGACTATAGTGAAAGATAAACAGGCTTGTCCTCTCTAAGAACATATGAAATATTTCAGTTAATTTCAGTTAAGATGAACACAGTTTCCATAAGTATACTTCATTGATAAAGGTCAATGGCTCTGCATACAATGACTTTATCTTGCTGGAGTCTATAGCCGCCTCACTCCACCCCAGGACGCGTTAATGTCGCAAAACGCACAAAAACGCACTAAATCGCACTTCAGCAGCGGTTATTTGAAAGCCCACATAAAGATCTGCACTTAAGCGTGTATATTTGAGGGCGTGCAAGAAGTTTTGCGCACGAACAGAGGAAATTGGCGAGCAAGCAAAGAGAATACACTGCAGTTTTGTCTGAAACTAATGTTACGGTTCTAGCTGGTTGTATTTTAGCCTCCCGTTCGCTCGCTCTCTCTCTCTCTCTCTCTCGCTCGCTCTCTCCGTGCCTGTCATTTCTATATGTCCACCTTCACGACAGCTGATTGGTCAGGAGACCGATCTATCATCACTGGGCGTCGTGGCGCGGGGATATAAAAAGCCCGTCAGGAAAAGCGGAGAAGAGCGCATCTTCCTTTGATCTCGTTTTTCGTGTATTTTGTCAACATGATTATGATTTTCGTTGTTTTTGCTTAACTTTCGTTTGGGCAAAATTATTTAGCATTACTTTTGCCCACTCTGAGATATTTTTGTGATTTTTGTACATTTTTATTTTGATTGATTTGTTTGTTAGTTTTTGGCTCAGCTATTGTTGGCTATTTCCCGTTACATTGAGCTATACCTCCTCAAGTTCACTCTTTTCTCAGAGTAAGGTGGATAGGGAAGATGTCTTATGACTTCCATTTTGCAAACACATAGAAAATGTATTGTTAAAGACATCAGGTAAGAGGTGAACGTCATATTTGTATTTATTTCATTCTACAGTTCAGTATAGGGAAGAATGCGGTGCACGGCGCTGAAAACTGCAATGTCAATATATTGCCTGCGCGCCTATTCTCTCCGTCCATGCACAAAACTCCTGCGTGCCCCCATATATACTCCGCTCAAGTGCTCCTTAGTGTGTTTATGTAACATGTATGTCTCCAACCTTCATTAGATTTGCTAGAAATATTTATGAATGTCTCCAATAGACCCGAGCGGCATAAATGCTCCCTGAAGTAAAGTGAAACGGCTATAAACTCCATCAAGATAACCTCATCTATACATTTTAAAGTATTATAAAGCATTATCTATTATCTATAAAGTATAATTATGGAAACTGTGTTCATCTTAACTGAAAGCTGTCGTATTTGCCAGCCTCACAGGCTGCATGCACCTGTCAGTCAGTTACTGCAACGTGATGCGTAAACACACTAAATCGCAATTCAGCTGCGTGTTTTTGAAAGCGCATTTGAGCAGAGTATACACGAGGGCATGCAAGAATCCCGTGCACCAACAGAGAAAATCGGCGCGCAAGCATCAGTCAGTGGCGGGGTGAATTTTGGTGTGGCGCCCTGCCATGGAAGAATGAATGTAGCGGAAACCATGCAGTAATCGAGTGATCGCGCACTCACATGACATGACATGCACTTGGAAAATACTAACTTTAGAATATAATATTTAGAACAAAACCTCATTACTAATACAATTTAATCAAATGTGATCAAATAAATATCTGCTTAAATTTGGTTTAATTAGTTAGAGACAAGTGACGTCAACCTCAACAATGGGCAGCAGGGGGCATGAGAGTATCGCGGTACGCCACGAGAGTTTCGCGATACGTATCGTGGTTGGTGTATCGCGATATTTCGAAGTATCGTTACACCCCTAATGCATTTATATAATTTAGAGACCTTATTTGTTTTCTTCTTTTATATATACATCTGATAATACTGTGATCAAATTATAATCATCCTTAAATGTATTTAAGTATTTGTAAAAATTCTGCTTGTCTAGGCTCATTACTCCAGTCTTAAGTGTAGCTTTAATTATTATTATTATTTTTTTTTATTTCTTAGTGCTCAAGAAAAATTTTCTATTATCATCATCATCAATGTTGACGGAGTTGTGCAGCTTAATATTTTTGAGGAAGCTGTGACTTGTGAAGATAATTAAAAAATAAATAAATTCAAAGTCCATTTTTTGAGCCGTTACATGTTTTCTTTCTGACCTAACTGCTGAAATAAAATATTATTTCTTAAAATTCAAAACTGGCCCAAACTTTTGAATGCTGCTCTAATTACCCAATATTTAAAATTACACACAAAACCTCACAAATAAGCACGTCACAGTAAAAACGAAGTACAAAAGACGACGAAGAATCATCTGATGGTCCAATGTCTTTAAATGAATCTGCGCTTGTGTGTTTACTCCACAGCCTCATGATCTTTGAACACTTGATCTCCTAATGCCCAAGAGCAATGTAAACATGTGTAAGAGCTGCCCATTAGAAAGCCGGTTTCCTTCCTGTATTTACCCTGTTAGCTTGCTCAGATTTGCTCTCTAGGGATCCGAACGCATGTAATGCAGGGAAGCCACCTCTCATTTCGCTTACACATCCGTTTTCTCATTTCCACCCCTGATCTCTTCCTTTCTCTTTCATCTAACAATGTCATTTGCAGCTAACAACTAACAGGAAGTTCATTTAGGCAGTTAAAGAAGCGGTAGGTTTGTAGAACATGCTCATTTATTGGTGAACTATAGCTTTAAGAAACACTCACACACCAGTTTCCATGCCACTGGGACAGGAGATTACATTTAATACAAGTATGGAAAAGACATTTAGCGCTGTCCCTCTGTTCTGAAACGGGTGACAGTTCATTTGACACCTGAGCCGCAACAGATGTTCAAAACACCACACGCAAAAAACACACCCCCTCGAAACCCCTAAAAGGCGCATGCAGACAGACAAACATGCCACTTCTGCACTAACAACTGTTGCCTGTTTGCATGTGGGAATGCAAGTGTGCTGGTAAATTTCCCTCAAAGCAAGTTTTCTCCTCTGGGGACGCCACCTTTAACTTCCTTTGCATTGTATTGTGTTGGTGTGTGTGTGTGTGCGCACGCATCTATATGCATAAGTGAGGCCTTTAGTGATAAATTCTGAAGGGCATGAACAGAAAGGGCTTGGTAAGATTAGAACAGGTGCTAAATTATTCACGCGACCTGCTGCGGGCCATTGGCACAGGGTTGGGATTCTGTAACTGCGGCCCCTAAGAACCATTCGACTTCGACAAATGTTAAACTTCCAGAATCCGAACGTTTACTTACAAACTACTTATTTAAAATTAGCTGAAACAACACAAATGAAAAGGGGACAACTTAATCTCATGTTTAATTAACTTAAAATTTGTAAAAAGTATATATTAAGTAACTTAATTGATGTCGGTGCCAATGGAGTAGTGGTTAGTGCGTCGACACATGCATTCCAGTGCTCACGACCTATGCTGATCCTTCCCATCTCCCCATGCTTTCCTGTCAATACTCTCTACTGCACTATCCATTAAAGGTGAAAACCCAAAAAATAATTAAAAAAAGTAACTTTATTGATTTAAGTTGGAAGGACATGAAAGAATTGTGTGTAACCCAGCCTTTTTTACAGTGTGAGAAAACTTAAATCATTACACCAGGAATAGTTTCTCAGTAGGCTAATAGTATAACCTTTGATTATTATGCAAATGTGTAATGAATATGGAATTAATTTACTTGGAAGCTGCTTAAAATTCAAGGTGACTCAAAGTACATCTCACTGCAGAGGAAGTGCCCTGAAGTAACCTAAAGTTCCTTGTTACAAAACAAAATGGTCAAATTGTGAATCTATAAACAAGTGGATGACGCTCTATCACACACACACACCATAAACCAGGGCTATTCAATTGGCGGCCTGCGGGCCGAACCCGGCCCCTGAGGCAACTTGTTCCGGCCCTCCAAATAGTGTGACAAACACATCAAAAATAAATTTAGTTCAGTCGAACAACGGCCGCTATAGTTATGAAGTGACGTGTCGTCTGTTCAATACAGCACGAGCTGCAGTTGGCTGCGCAGAGTGCGAGTCACCTGACATTAAGTGAATGGCGCGGGAAGCCGATAACATTTGGATATGTTTGTAGAAAAGGCCTTTTGTTCAATGCACTGATATCGTTAATAGGGATGCAATGATTAGCCGATTTCACTATTAACCCCGCTTTTTTCATTAAAGGCTTCTCAACGCCGCATTTCTGTTGCACGGAAAAAAGCTGCTGCAACTAAACAAAATTATGTCAATACGCAAGCACATTGGATTAACTATAGCAGCAAGCCGTTCACATATTGTGTCTTTTCCGCACGCAAGTACATTAGTTCCAATGGAGACGTGCGCATATTGGAAGCGGTGCGCGCATGACTTGCAAGCGGACCGACGGCACACAGAAGAGATTATCTCACGCTGTAGTGGTGAGAGTTGTGCGTGGTATTCAGTGCAATGTAAACAAAAGATATGTTAGATGAATTATTACAAATTATTAAAATTAATATGCATGTATGAATGCAGATAATAACAACAGTTCATTTAAATTCTTAGCTAATATATAGCTTAAATTAACATTAGACGAATAATATTTTTATTTATTCTTATTTTTATTTATTTATTCATTGTTCTGTCATTGATTTTCATTGTAAAATTATCACTCATGTTTAAATCAAAAACCTTTTCATGTATTTTTAAGTCCAAAGACAGAAATGGACTATTGTTTGTTTTTTATTAATATTTTGTGCTGTTTTTGGTTACTGAGCAGCAATAAACAACACTTTAATATAAAAGCAGTTTTCTTATGATTTTCTAAACTAGTAGTGTTTTAAATTTAATAAATGCATAATAATGGTGATAACTGTGAAACCATGATTATTCTTCAGACTATAATCGTACAACCAAAATCTATAATCACTGCATCCCTAATTGTTAGGCAGTTTAAAACACAACATATGGATGTGTCTGAATGTAGAAGAAGCCTACTTAAGCAATACACTGATTTTGTGCCTCTAATTACATTTGGATATGCTTGTAAAAAAAGTCACATTGTAAAATGCAGTGATGTTATGTAGTTTCAAAATGCAACATATTACCGTTTTAATGTAGAAAAAGTCAACGTGGGTGTCTTAAGGAGCAAACAGGCTCTTATAATGCTGTTGTGTCATCACTTATATTGCAAGTCATATCTCTCCGGCCCCTCGTTTGGGATGCTTTTCATGAACTGGCCCCCATGACAAACTAATTGAATAGCCCTGCCATAAACCATTGGCTCAGGCAGTGTTTAGACTCGTGCGTTTTAGCTTTAAAATGGTTTTAGAATGAAACTCAGTTTCTGGAAAATAATCTCAGTCTACAATATAGGGTTGCAAGATATTGGAAAAAACTGACATTGCGATATTTAGTTTTTCCACGATTCACAGTGCATCCGGAAAGTATTCATAGCGATTTACTTTTTCCACATTTTATGTTACAGCCTGATTCCAAAATGGATTAAATTAATTTATTTCCTCAAAACTCTACACACAATAAAAAAATTTGGAAAAAGTGAAGCGCTATGAATACTTTCACCTATTTCAACTACTACTACAACTACTACAACAACTACTACTAAGAATATGACAACTGCTACGACTATGACAATTACAACTACGACAACTACAACAACTAGAACGACTACTACTACTATGACAACTACTATGTCTACTACAACGACAACTATTACAACAACTACTACTACGACAACTACTACTATAATTCGTCAACTACTACTATGTCAACTACTACGACAAACGCTACTACGACAACTACTACTACAACAACTACGACAACTACTACTACGACAACTACTACTATGACTACTACGACAACAACTACAACGACTACTACTACGTCATTTACATCAACCCCCAATACTGATCTTTGAGACCGTCTAGGAACATCCCTGCAAAACAAAGTAAACAAGTAAAATCAGTCCCTTTTTGTATTCTATTGAAGAAAAAGAAGTCTTAACGTATTAAGATCAGAAAATTTTGACAGAATTTTTATAATTGCTTGAACTTAGTGATGTTACAAGCTTGAATTGGCCAGAAGAAGAAAAGCAAATGACATGAAATTAAACCGCACACATATTTTATATTCAATCTCATGAACTGACTGCACTGAATAGGGATCAACCTCAAAATCAGTGAATTGTCCCTTGTTGCATGGCCTGCATTCTATAAAAAAGCAACCTCTCAAGCACAACACACTTCACTGATGGAGACATAGACAAAAGGCACAAAGAGAAAGCACATCAGCAACTGACCAATCATAAAAGCTCATTTATGATGTCATTGTGGGGCGGGGCTTGCAGATGTCCAATGGCATGTGAATCAGACCAAGAAATGACAAGAAAATGAGTCACTAGGACAAACGACCATTCGTTGGATCAGGATTTAGGACACCACTAGATGGATTTACACCAATCTCAGGCATCACTGCCAAATGAATGACCCTGACACACAAACATGAAGGGAAACACAGGCCTGATCCAACGTGTGCTGGGTTACTTGCATTTGCTCAAAGGGGTTTTATTTGACTAAACAGTTCAAAAGAGCATTAATGTTTTGTTTTAATGTTTGAGGTGAAAAGTGAGCTAACATTGCCCAAGGCCAGAGCTTAACCTTTAAGAGTAGCATGTGAGAAAACCACTTCAGGTGGTGAAAAGCTTTGGCATCAACTTCACACTCCGACTGAGCTTACAGATGCTGCATATGATTTCATTGATGAGAAAGTCATGTGTGTGAGATGAGAATTAGTGGTTGTATTGAGGTTTAGTGTGGGAGGATGGCCTGAGCAGGTGGATTGGTGAAAATGGGTCAGAAACTGGGCGAGAGGCCACAGCAATAATGTACGGCAAACATAAGGGAAGAGAAATATGCACATAAGTTCTGTGAAGCTTGTGGGTGTGTCAGAGTTTACTCAACACTCTAGGTCCTCTTAAGAAATCACTGCAAGCTAAAATGCTGAAACTTCCTTTGAACGTCAGTGCAAGTCATCATTGACAACCACAAAAAATTCAGACATAGCATGCATGTCTGAAGGTCTTTAGATGCACAACCTTTCAAACGTTTGGCGTCAGTTAAATAAATGATTATATTTATTGAGAAAGAACAATCCAAGAAGAACAATTGATCACAGGGATAAACTGGTGGAGGGGCAAAAATATAAATAATTTCATTTAAAAATAAACCGTGATAAACAATAAACAATAATTAATAAATAACAGTTTAAATAATACAATAAAATGATAGGTGAATATTTTGATAAGATAAAAAAAAATACACATTAATATAAAAGAAACAATGTAAATAAATATAAAAAAGTTAATTGTTAGATTAAATATCTAATATAATAATATAGAATCAAATAATTATAAAATTACTGACACAAAAAAATGGATTAAATAAGATTAAAACAACAAAACCAAATGGATTAAAAAAATAACAATTAATAAAAAGATTTTTTAAATATCAAATTTAGAAAAATAAATACATCAAGTATGACAATAAATAGAAAAACTTTAATAAATGTAACTTAACAGAAACTAAATATTTTCAAATAATATTTAGACCCATTTTACAATAATTATTTTTCACAGTATGAAAAGGATATTTATACAAGAAACTATATTTTTACATATGATGTTTGGGGGTCTGTAGCATTTAAAAGATTAAACTAAAGTTTACTTGACAATAAAATAAGTGTATGAACTTTATTTTCTCAAACAGGTCAAAAGAAAATGTCACAAGTCTAAAAAAATAGCGTGTGGAATGAGATAAATCAAAATCAAGACTTGAGGTGTTTGAAATATCAGAGAATACAGAAGCAAGACATGGAGATAACAGTAAAAAAAGAAAGAAAGAAAAAGAAAGAAAGAAAGAAATGAAAGAAAAAAAGAAAGAAAAAAAGAAAAGAATAGAAAGAAAAAAAGAAAAAAGAAAAAAGGAAAGAAAAAAGAAAAATAAAGAACGACAGACAGATAAAAGGAAAGAAAAGAAAAAAAGAAAAAGAGAAAAAAGAAAGAAACAGAAAAAAGAAGGAGAAAAAGAACAAAGAAAGAAAAAGAAAGAATAAAAAAGAAGGAAAAAGAAAAAAAGGAAGAAAGAAAGAATAAGAAAGAATAAAGAAAAAAGGAAAGAAAAAGGGAAAGTAAAAAAAGAAAGAAAGAATAACAAAGGAAAGAAAAGAAAGAAAGAAAGAAAGAAAGAGAAAAAAGAAAGAAAAAGAAAAGAGAAGTAAAAAAAGAGAAAAAAAGAGAAAAAAAGAAAAAAGAAAAACGAGAGAGAAAAGAAAAAATGGAAAGAAAAACAAAAGAAAGAAAAAAGAATGAATGAAAGAAAAAAAAACTAAAAAAGGAAAAGAGAAAAAAAGAAAAAAGAAAAGGAAAAAAGAAACAGAAAGAAAGAAAGAAAGAAAGAAAGAAAGAAAGAAAGAAAGAAAAAAAGAATAAAAAAAAGCGGATGTGGGAAAGACAGCAATAGCAAGACAGAAGAACATGGAGAACCAAAGAGATAAAGAGGCAGTGAAAGTAAGCTATCAAAAGACAGAAAGAGTCAAGTAAAAAAAAAAAAAAAAAAAGGGAGAGAGAGAGGGAGAGATGGAGCCTCCCTGTGCTGGAATGTGTTTAGCCAGTAACTGACCCCGCTATAAAACTAACAGGGAAGTGTTTGTGGATGGCCCGATTTCACCCAAACTCTCCTCAGGTGACGCTCATCTTTCTCAGGCCAAAAAAATCGGTTTGAGCTTACAGACTGATAGAAGCAAAACATCGTTCGGTTTAGAGGTCAGCTGATGTGTCTTTTTCAGACACGCTGTCCTTCACTGACTACACTGAAAACTGGACTGACACGGTTTCAATTTACTAAAATCTTCTATGTGAAACTGCTTTGACACAATCTACATTGTAAAAGAGCTATAGAAATAAAGATGAATTCAATTGAACTTATACTGACACACTGAGTGAATATGAGCAAAGAGGACGACAAAATGGTTTAGATTTTTCTTTTGATATTTTTCTCAAAATATTAACAAAAACCTCTACATTCATTTAGAGCAAATCATTGCACACGCAGCACAGTTTTATCAAAAACACAAATATCTTTGTTAAATGTGTGCCACAATTATTAGCACCCTTATAAATACATTGCTTAGTTAAACAATACATGTTTTTTGCTAAATATTACTGCAGTACGTTTGATATTTTAGAACACCTGGGCGACAGGAAAAAGGACTCATTCAACCATGACCTCCTGTTTCACAAGGGTATTAAAATAAGGAAATAACACACAGACCAAAGTTGCTTAGTCATTTATCACCAAAATATCCAGTGATGACGATAAAAAGTTGCTGAGCTTCTCAAAATGGGAAGTGGCTACTAAAATGCCATTTCCACAATCAGGGCACAATCATTTTAAATAAATCCCAGTAAACTACAAGTGTTATGAAGCAGCCTGAAAGAGGATGTTCGTCTGTCTTAAGCTAGGTTTGCAAAAGATGAAATTAATCTTAAAGTTTGCAAAAACACAAAATCACAAAAGCATATTAGATGCTTTTCCATCAAACTGTTAAAGTGAATGATTATAGCGTTGGTAGCAACCAATAGTAAAAAGACAATCACAATGGAGACAGCTGATTAGTCATATATTTGCTACGCCAGAGTTTTTAAAACATTTTCATCTCTCATTATTCGCATTAACCTTTTCACACAAGTCCAAAATCACCTCAAGCTATTTGTACAAATTAGTGGACTTCTTCACTTCGCCAGTGGTGATGTAAATGCACGGCATTGTTGGCAGTGCAGCCTGAGCAAATTTTGGCTCTCTCACCAGCAGTGATGTGAACGCATGGTTAGGAAGATGGTTTACAAGGCTCAAAAATCCCTAAGAACTCTCACAGCCGAAGAACTGCAGACGTTAGTGGAGTCTTGAAAGTCTTTAAAACTACAATCTGACCTGATGTCACTTTCATCACAATTAACTGTGTATTTTGTTCATGGTCAGAAAAAGTATACTGGAGATATAGATTATATTAAGGTTTTATAATTTATTTCTGCTGCTAAAAACATGAAAACATTTAAATGAACAGTGTTTAAAATCGCTTCAAAATGAACTAAATAAAAATTCCTCAGTGCTTCTTTTGCAGAGTTTGATTGCAGTGTCCAGGTACCCAACAAAACCAGATATTAACCGTTGATCACTGCTCAAATTTACTACCGTTTTGTTATGTTCGGGATGAAAACATCCACTAAATTAAACTGCTGTAGAAATGCAACAGATAAATATTTTTTTACATTTTCTTTTTGCATAAATCTGTTAATCAACCTCAGTTCTGAGCAAAACTACTAAATGTTTAAAAAAAAAATTCAGGAGTTTAACTCGTTAATTACCAAATTCACAAATAATGTCACTGAATTGGTAAAATTGGTAACACACAATTTAACGTAATTTTAAAATAAAAAGTAATTGTGGACTGGATTTTTTTACCTTTTATTGCAGTCTTGGACATGTGAACAATTAGGAACAACATTGGCTTTGATGCATTGTTAGATTTAAATCTTTTCTTCCTAATTTACTGTTGGTGGCTGTTTTTGCCCCATTGACTTCCATTATAACCACATTTGATGGTGCACAAATACACAGTCTTTGTTTTTATTTACTCCGTGTAGTTCTGAGAGCTGAGATGCATATTTTGATTTTCTCAGACAGATCAAGGTAAGTGCGTAAAGGTCACTCCCACACACTCACAGACACACATACACTTTAATTTGCTGTTATACTCCATATAAAATCCAGAAACTAAGCTTTTTTTTTGCATAGGCCTATCTTAAGGGTTAATGGTGCCAACTAATGATCAACAGTGAAAATGACAAATTTTACCTCTTCCCAACAGGAGAAACTACCAACAATCAAAAATGAGTGATTATATGGTGTCGCGGTTTTGTTATCAAAAAAATGTGGTTATAACGGAAGTCAATATGAGCAAAAACAGCCACCAGCAGTAAATTAAGGAGAAAAAAAATGAAAATTTATCAAAAACAATGTATCAAAGACAATGTTGTTTCACATGTCCAAAACTTTAATAAAAGGTAAATAAAAATCCAGTCCACAATTTATTTTTTATATTGAAAATACGTAATTTTGTGTGTTTTCATTTATGAATTTGGCAATTAAAGAGTTAAAATTCTGTTATTTTCTAAGCAATTTAGTAGTTTTGATCAGGACTGAGGTTGATTAACAGATTTATGCAAAAGAAATTGAAAACAATATTAATCTGATGCATTTTACAGCAGTTTAATTCAGTGGATGTTTTCATCCCGAACATAACAAAAGGGTAGAAAATTTGCCCAGAAATGTATTGTTGAGGTTTATTTTTTAAATTTCAAAGCATTTTCTCAAAAATACGTGTCAAAATAAGATTTATCACCAAACATCATTCTGCTAGCTGAATTACAGAAAAGGGAATGGCCAAATTAAGACTCAAAATCACCCCAGATTGGATAAAAACACCCCCAACAATACATAAGGGTTAAAATCAAGACCCTCCCATTGCAAATGTTTTTGATAAATCTTTACTAGTGCTGGATGATCATTTTTAATCATTGCTTGAATCTGTAATAAAAACAAACTTTCTCCAATAACTGTATAAAAGAGTTTCAAGAAAACAAAATCCAAAAACAATCTTAAGTGACTTCAATTATTTTGTTAATATTCTAAGCAAAGACGACATTTTTCTCAGCAGACTGCTCAGATTTACCAAGGGTGCCAATATTAGTGGATAGCACTGTAATGTCGGCACTTTATCTTAAGTGTAATCAGTGGCTGATAACGAAATTCAAGGTGAATTCAGGGAAATTAGACCATTTTTTTTAATTTATTAGAAATTTTAAGCCACAAAAAGTTATTTAATAGCAGGAATTTCTGTTCGAGTGACTATGTGAAAAGTGTGAGTGGAGTTAATGGCCTTTCACACATACGCACAATTACTGACATATCTGAAGTGAGAGGACAATGCGCACTTCCTGTCCTACTGTTTCCATTTCCTGTGCTCATGCAGACCACATGCCGCTGATGAAGCAAATACATGACATACACTTCCTGTTCGAGAAGAATTCACACTCATTTGGTCATACACAGGCCATAAAATGACCAGAGTGATTACAAATGAGAGGATCGGATTAAAGTTCAGATCAGATGAGAGGAAATGCAGTGAAATCACTACAGCATATGAGTCACAAACACAAAGCTGAAGAACATACATACAGAAATGATTTATTTGCATACATATTACAGCTGATAATGCATAAATGGTTAAATGATGGTAAAGTAATAAGTTAAAACAGCATTTACAATTATTATAAAGATCCCACACAGAGCTATACTTTCAGACAGATCTAATGAACAAATCTGAATCACTGAAATTGCTTGAAAAGATATGCAAGCAGGGTGGCAAAATCTTTGCCCAGTTCTCCAGGATTAAAAAGGGAATCACTGGCACACTTGTGCATATGGGCACGGCCAGAGGATCAACTCCCCATGCAAATGCCCTAATTAAAATCCAGCACCTAATAGCTCATACATTAATAACTTACAGTGTTAATCATTCACTTTTCCATAACCCACAAAAGAACGTGCATATATTAGACTTTTAACACTCACTCTATCAAGCTTTTGGTGATTAGCTAAAAATATAATGTGTATTGAGGTACAACTGATAATACGAAAGTGTAAACGGCAAAGGTAAAAGTAAGGAGAATGAGATGGTTTAAAAATCATGCTCACATATATACAAAAACCTAAATGCCACGAATAATTCAAGCATCAATATAAATGGGCACTAGGGATGCTCCGATCAGGATTTTTGCAGCCGATACCAAGTACCGATTCTTTGTGATGGTGATCGGCCAATACTGAGTACCGATTCTGATGCTTCAAGCTTTATAATACATGGAGCACATTTTCCCCCTAAGTATGATAATTAAGTGGAGATCTTGCCTTACACCTCAGAGAATAAATGAAGAATGTTGCATATAATCCCTCAAACATGTCTCTTATAACCATTTAGTGTGGACATGTCATGGTCAGAAGCAACTTTACAGAAAATAATAGATAAAACAGATACAAAAAAATGGTAAGAAAAACAACTAACAAAGCAATTTGAAAACATTGCAAATGATGGAAGATGAATTCGACATGTCTCAAGAAAAAGTACATATTTGATGCATAAGATGTTAAAATGCTATAAATCTATAAATATATATTTATTTATTGCAGTAAGTATATTACAAAAAGGTATATTATGAAATATTCAATTAAAACATTTTTTTTTTACGTTTTTAATTGTATTTCAGCCAGGTTTTAGTGAACTTGCAATATTGTCAAAAACACAGAACTCTCAGTTCTTATATATGTAAAAAGGTCTAAACACATGCAAGACCATTCCAATATTTTGCTCTCCAACTAGCATGTCTGGTTCCTCTGCATATAAACTCGTAAACAGACACCTGTGATCGGTTCATGAGATCGGCCAGATTGGCAAGTACCGATCGAGTCATAAAATGTGATTATCGGCCGATACCGATCTCTGGCCGATCGATCGGAGCATCCCTAATGGGCACCTATGATAAATCTTCTTTTGTAAGCTGTTTAGACAGAGATCCCTACCATTTTGAGGCCCACGGCAATGTGACGTAGAAGTGCGGTTTCCCCGCCCACTGAATTGATTTACAGCTGCGTATCAACATGTCTCTATAGTAATGCGTATAATCATATCAACAAGACAGATCGTGCGCAAAGCAACTGGGATTAAAAGATCTGTTCAGCGATCTGTGATCATCTGCACCTCAAGAAAGAGTTTTACAAGTTTAACACTTTTAACAGTAAAATCGCTACATAATTCATCACCACAGCCGCATAGTGTCATTAGAATTATCAAAGAAGATGCTTCAATCCCGGAATGTGGAAGTTAAATCAGGTTTATTTTCTACATTAGTATAACAGATATCCATATAGCAGTGGATATTATGTGTGTCCTGTCATATTTGACATGCAAAAACAATGCAAAGCTAAACGTGTGTGTGTGTGTGTGTGTGTGTGTGCACGTGCAAACTTTATAATGACATTGTGTACGACATATTTCAGAAAGGCTCGAATTAACTCCACAACAAATAACCATTGGGAAAGTTCTTACTGTAGTAAAGGAGAACTGCTTCATTCTTGTCTGTCACTGTGCTGTTTATCTATGTGAGACGCAGCAGGTGAAGGCTACACGCAGAGCAATACCGAGATATCTCTATGGCTCTGACATGCACGTGGGAACAGTGGGTGAGGAGAACTAGCTCATTTGCATTAAAAACCAAGGCAAAAAATAAAAAAAAAAAACAGCTACAATGTCCTAAAAGCTTAAATTTTCCAGATTCAGAAAGGTATAATAAGTAATCTGATGGGTATTTTGAGCTGAAACTTTACAGACACATTCTGGAGACACAAAAGACTTATCTTAAATCTTGAAAAAGGGGTCAAATAGGTGCCCTTTAAAGGTAAATGATTATACCCTTTACAACAAAACAGTATTTTCTGTTCTATGACAATAGGGAAGTCCAATAAACAACTATAGCCAAAACCATAACAAAAGAGAGGAACCAATGTCTCTTTTAGAACATTTATTTCCAAGCTGATGAGTGATGTTAACTAATAAAACAATTGACAGCTAATAAGAATTTACGTGAAGACCTTAGGAGCTAAAAGCAGCAGACATGTGTTACAACTGCAGTGTACACTTTATGAATGCTGTGGATCCCACTACAGTTATTGCATATAGTTTACTGTTGCACTCTATTGTCTGTAGTTTGTAGTGACGTTGCTTAAGAGACTGTCTGGCATCTGGTGTGTGTGCTCTAGTGAAGAGAGCAGCAGACGTCTCTCTGGTGATGTTAAATTCAATTTAGAGATAAGAACCCATTTATTTCCCCCAATGGAGTTTACTACGACGCTCATCGTTCAGGGAAAATTATAGAGGGGAAGGACTGTGTATTATGTATAGTACGTTCACATACAGGCCTGTCACAATAATCAATATAATGACTTATCGTGCAATACATGGACATGACCTTAATCATTTTTGGCCACTTAATATATATTTATATACTGTGCAAATGTCTTTAAATTAGAGTGTTAGAAATGTGAGCAGATTATGCAGCTTCTGTCATCTCATCTGATCTAATCTCTGTTGGAGGTGTCAGCGAGTTCAGGGAGCTTTTTTTTACTAACAGTTCAAGAAAAGGTGAATTTTCACATTTTTCCGGAAATCTAACGGTTTTGAGTAGGTGTCAAAGCGATCTCGGTTTTAAATCTGAAGTCCACTTCCAGAAAAGTTATGATTCACAAACAACATTAAAGCCAAAAAGGACATTTACATGTGGTTTATGTGCCTTGAATGTGTTTATGGCAATGTAAATCCTGTTGTAGAATCATTACAACAGGCATAAATTGGTCTTAAAGGTGCTGTATGCAAGTTTTTGACACTTCTAAAGCATGCAAATACCATAATATGTGTACAGATATTTAAGAAACATGCTAAGTGAACATTCTTGTTTATCTGAAAAACAATGCTGAAGTCGATATTCTGCTTTGAAAATGTGTTTTCCGTGTCGGAGCGCTGTCTTTGTTTTGGTTCTTTTAACCCGCCCACTGCCACTTTAGCCAATTATATTTCAGCAGCCCGGTTTGCCTTGTAGAAAACTACATATTTCATTCATTAATTCAGAAAGGCTTTCAAAGCATGCGCCCGTGACCGAAATGCGACTTTCTGTGGACCGTAGCAGACTCCGAAATGAGCCCAGATTCAGAGTTCCACATGAGGTTATCAATTAGCAAATAACATAAATATTACGAACCTAAACATGCAGGTTACATTGTAACCCCGTGTCCTAACAACACGGTGCATGACAAAATTTGCAGTGATCAGCAATTTAGCTATTTGAACCAAACGAAACACAACAGACATTTAAATACAGCCATTCAGAAGCACAGAATGTGCACTCGCTCACGAAACGGTAAGGTTTATAATCTAATTAATACATAATAAACCTCTTTAACATTATTAAATGTACATGCTGACACACTGTGTTGGTTTTGATTCACAGTTCTAAAGTTCAATTTCAAACGGTTTATTTTATTTTCAAGATCTGTGGTGAACTATCTGCTGCTGCTTTCAGTAGGATGGCAATAAATGTCATGTAAAATGGCATTCAAACTCACATCATTAGCATTTAACACTGAGCAAAGCACATGAGGTGTACCCAAGGTGACCACTGTCAGTTTTCTGTTGTTCAGCTGCAAGAAATAGAAACCGTTTCTAATATATAAATTTGAGGTGTTGGTTAGAACAAAAACTCCTTTTAATATGGAAAATATTCTTTCTATCGAATGCTGTTTCTTTTATTTAGAACACAATTTAAATCAGCCTTAGTTGGTGTCGTCAATCTGGCAACCTGGTCTTGCGTGTGTTTTGATCCAGGAGTGCAATACCTAGTTCAACCACTGGGTGTCAAACTAACATACATAATATCACTTATTGTAATAATTTCTATGACAATATGTCGCACAGCAAAAATGACTTATGGTGGCAGACATATTCACATATAAATACTGTCAGAATTTTCAAAAAATCAGGTTTAGACTGAGACGATAACTATCATTTTTCAATTAGGAAAACAGTGACCGTGAGAAGGTTTGACTTTGAAACCAATTAAAAAGTTTATATTTTCAGGCATTGTTCTCTCAAAGCAACACAAAAATCAGCAGAAAATTGTTTATTTAAAATAATGTCAAGTAACTCTCATTGTCCAACTTGTGAAATGTAAAAAAATACTTCTGGCAGTAGTATTTATGCTTTAAAAGTGACACAAAAAGTGTTAATTTATGAAGATTATATTGCTGAGCTAAATGCACAAGAATAATACATTTGTTGTTCCAATAATCCAGAAATCGATGAAAAAATGCACTGGCCTTTTTGGTCAATGAAATCAGCTTGACGTTGGCCAAGTTGGCCTACAATATTCCATTTCTGCAGCACTCAACTGTTGACTCAAAGTTTACAATGATTATTTTGCTAGCGGGCGACACAGTGGGGCAGTAGGTAGTGCTGTCGCCTCACAGCAAAAAGGTTGCTGGTTCGAGCCTCAGCTGGATCAGTTGGCGTTTCTATGTAGAGTTTGCATGTTCTCCCTGCGTTGGCATGGGTTTCCTCCAAGTGCTCCGGTTTCCCCCACAGTCCAAAGACATGTGGTACAGGTGAATTGGGTAGGCTAAAATTGTCCGTAGTGTATGAGTGTGAATGAGTGTGTATGGATGTTTCCCAGAGATGGGTTGCAGCTGGAAGGGCATCCGCTGCGTAAAACATGTGCTGGATAAGTTGGCGATTCATTCCGCTGTGGGCCCCTAGATTAATAAAGGGACTAAGGTGAAAAGAAAATGAATAAATGAATGTATTTTGTTAGCACACATTCTTATTCTTCAGGCTAAAAGTTAAGCTTAACAGTTAAGTCAATACACTGCAAAAAGAAAAGTTTGTTTTGGTAATATTCAAAGTCTGCCCATTTGCTTCTGCATTAGTTTGCTATGAGAGAATGATGTGCAAAAAGAAAGCCTCGCCCCCATACTCAATATTCCATTTCAGTTGGAAGTACATCAACATGCTAAAATAAAAGTCTCCGCAACTTCCTGTCCATGCAGACTTTTAACCATTGAGTTAAGCTTTATTACAGACAACTTGACTGATTCACATTTATTGCATGACAAAGTAAAAGCCCTCACAGTGCACACAAACTAGTTCAAATACACCCTTTCCAAATAAATGAACATGATCCTCAGCCCACTCCTTATAACAGGATCCCAAAAGAGTTCAGCTACAACAACTTGCTTCATATTTCTTTTCACTGACAACATTTACATGGACATCAGTGATCTGATTATTTGCCATAATATAAATAAGACAATAATATAATTAAGGCATTTACACGAGTTGCTTTAAAAATGTTCCTTTCATCTTCCCGTTTTACATGTTACAGTAGGGCTGGATGATATGGCAAAAATTTATATCACAATATATTTTTTTATTTCGGTCGATACAATATAATTCCGATATCGATATGGACAATATTAAAAAGAAAGGAAAAACTGCCAAGAACGCACACAATGGATGTCTGTACCTACAAATGTCTGCAAAGTGAATTTGCAAAGTCGATAATACCTCCAGACTCTTATAACTCTTTTTTTTAAATAAAAACAGCACAAAAAAATGTGTTCACTTTTTATTTGTATTTAGCCTATACAAACAAGAAATGTGAAATAAACTATCAAATAAATAAAACTCTCAGACTCAGCTTATAATATATAGACAGTTTGTGGGGGTTAGCTTGACCAACGTGATGAACAGAAACTTTTATCAGTGTTTTTTTTTGTATATGCTGAATATTTAACAATCAAAATAATACCAAAATCTTAGAATTATGACATCCACATCGTAAAAAAAACATAGAAAAAGAATAATAATTATAATAATAAAAAATCATAAAGAGTAAAGGCTACATTAATATTTGCAATAGAAGAGTTGTTTGAGTATATTCATAATTCTAATTGCTTTTCATCTTGAACGTCCTTTAAGGGTTTTATCTGTCTATTTATATTTGTGTATGTAATTACCTAATTAAATTGAAAGATTTTACATAAATATCTCCTTCCTAGTTTCCTAGTTTGTGTTCGTCATGGCACCATATGTGATTATGTGCAATATGTTTTAATTTTGAGACAAGTTCAACTGCATTTAATTTCTTACACTAGCATGCAAACAGACAACAAGATACAAATTCTCAAGCAACAGGCCACCTCTGCCATTTCATTCACTAACTTTTCATTTATATCCCACGACAAACTCGAAAGTACTGGATGAGAGCAGAGCATAGTCATCGTTTCCCGCTTGCACCAAAAATGTGTTCTCTTGCTTGAAGCCATTCTCATTTGTTTGTCGTCAAATGCCTGACAACTGCCATCAGTGTGCGGATCCTGTCGCAAAAAGTACTGCAAAATAGTAATAACTTGATTAAGCTGTTCACTAGGGATGCTCCGATCAGGATTTTTGCAGCCGATACGGAGTACCGATTCCTTGTCATGGTGATCTGCAGACGCTGAGTACTGATTCTGATTCTGATTCAGGCTTTATAATGACTATCAATCCAATTTGGAAACATTGAAAATGATTGAAGAAGAATTCAACATGTTGCATCAAGAAAAAGTTTGGAGCACATATTTGAATTTCAAATGCACACCTATCTATCCATTACTTTACTAAAAAACAAATATAAACTACTGTTTATTGTAATAAGTAAAGTACAAGTTATTTTATTAAATATTGAAGTTTTAATTGAAGTTTTGTAATTGCTTGGTATGTCCAGCCAGGTTTTAGTGAGCTTGCAATATTCTCAGAAATACATAACTTTCAGTTCTTATATGTAAAAAAAAAACACACGCAAGTACACTCATAAACAAACACTTGTGATCGGTTTATGAGATTGGCCAGATTAGCAGGTACCGATCGAGTCATGAAAAGTGATTACCGGCCAATACTGATCTCCGGCCGAATGATCGGAACATCCCTACTGTTTACATTACTGTCCTGCACTTATGTAATGCGACTAAAATAGGAATACACCACATGTCTTAATTCGATTTTTGTTTAGTTCGATTATGACTTTAGTTGGATTAAGGTAATAAAAAAATAATAAATTGCTGTTTACATGGTAGACTTTTAATTATAGTATTGTCTTAATCGTATTAAAATCTGAGTACTGGTGTCCATGTAAACGTTCTCAATTATCAATTGATCACATCCATCTAACTATCCTTGTCATATTTGCAGACATACTGAGTATTACTTAGTAACTTTGCGGTGAGGTCAGTGAGCACAAGATAATAACATTATGGAGATCTCTTTATCTGGACAACAGGTGAATACCATCAATCTACATCACACTATGCAAGGATACCTATCCAGCAATTTACTCAGAAACAGTGCCAAGATGTCCTTTCTCTAAGAAGTGCTTTAAAGAAAAGGCAGATGGTTCCTCTGCCCTCATGGGATACAATGAGAGGTCATTCTCAAATGTCTTGCCGCCTTTTGAGGGAGTAGTTTAAATGTAACAGTCTGGAATAGACTAAACTGCAAGATAGTAACTCAAAGATATGGAAAGATGCCAGCAGAACGGTTCCCTCCTCCACTTGACAGCTTGGGAAATCGAACCCATTTTTAAGCAAACCCAGGAGACGTAGCTCATCACGCCTCGGATGTGATGAGTTCAGACAAGTTCAGACTGCCGGAGACTATTTCTTTTTCCTCAGATCAGAAACAGAGACTTGAAGAACTAACACAACCAATTTAGATTCTTCGCGAAGACTTTCAGCTAATGAAAAAAGGGTACAGGAATAAAAAAGCACTACTCCGTGCAGACAATCCATTTCAAATTCAGACATCAAGGGGAATATGTGAATAAAAATGGGGGGAAAGTGGGTCGGTTTTCATCATATTCCAAACCAAGCATAAAATTATAGGATTGAATTACACAGCAAGAACAAACACATTCATCTGTAATGACATTGAGCCCTCTGCAACAGCAACATAATGTTTCCCCAAAAATATCCAGAGAAACGAACTGAATGCATTTTACAATTATAATAATTAATTTGATAAACCAGTGCAGAATGTGTTAAAATACTATGACTGATTGTCATTTTATAAAGATCAATAAATGGACATGAAATAGCTTAAGAGAGCAAACCATAGTGCATCACTCAATGTAATGTAATGTGTATTTATATAGTGCATTTACTGTGTGGTCATACACCCAAAGCGCTACACAATCATGAGGGGAGTCTCTCCACACCACCACCAGTGTGCAGCATCCACTTGGATGATGCGACGGCAGCCACAGGACAACGGCGCCAGTGCGCTCACCACACACCAGATATTGGTGGAGTGAAGAGACAGTGATAGAGCCAATTCGGTGGATAGGGATGATTAGGAGGCCATTATGGGTAAGGGCCGATTGAGGGTCTTTGGCCAGGACACCGGGGTTACATCCCTACTCTTTACGAGAAGTGCCATGGGATTTTTAATGACCACAGAGAGTTAGGACCTCAGTTTAACATCTCATCCGAAAGACGGCGCCCACTGACAGTGTAGTGTCCCCTTCACTTTTTACAGGGGCATTAGGACTCACACAGACCACAGGTTGAGCGCTCCCTGCTGGCCTCTCTAACACCACTTCCAACAGCAACCTATTTTTCCCATGTGGTCTCCTATCCAGGTACTGACCAGGCTCAGCCCTGCTTAGCTTCAGTGAGTAACCGGTCTTGGGCTGCAGGGTGATACGGCTGTGGTATCGAAAGACCGACTCCTTACTGACAAAGATTCAAAATTTGTCCCATACATGAGCTTATTTTCCTATTTTGACCACTATGCCATCCTAAACATTAAAAATAACCCATCAAAATAGGCTTTAAGACCTAGCGAATTCTTCTGTTGATTGTCAATTAGAGCTGGGCAATTAATCAAAAAGTAATCTCAATTTTTTCAATTACTTTCCCTACCGCTTATGGAGTCATGTGACCCCGCTCTGTAAAGCCTGCTTTATACTTCTGCGTCGAACGCAAGAGTATTGTCCGGCGCAGCCTGCGCGAGCTTGTATACCTGCGCACCTCTCAAATAATTTAACTACACGTTGCACGTTTGCACTACATTGTTGATGATTGGAAGCTGCGCCAGAGATGCCTTGAGACAGCATATTTTCTATTGTGATGTTTAATTAATAATTACAGAGTGCATGTTTTCTTCAATTGTTTTAAAATCAAGTAATGCATAATAAAAAAATAAATAAATAAAATAATCGTTTATTAATCGTATTTGAGGTAAAATGTTCAATTAATCGAGATTTAGATTTTAGGCCAAATCGCCCAGCCCTACTGTTGATTTGGTGTGACTTCAGCTAATCAGTTTTGTCCAACGCAAACCGTTATTTTTCATGAGTCCAACATCCAGCTGTGCAAGAAAACATACAATCTGACGTAAGTGAAGTCATCTTTCACTACTGACCTACTGTATTGTTGTTAAATATAGAAAACATTTTACAAGTAGCTTTTATTCTAAATCTTGAATCTTATTCTTGAAATAAAAATGACCAATAAAAAGGTGTGAAGAAGCACCAAAAGTGGCCCACATTAAATTTAATTTTAATACCAATTAGGCTATTGTTGTTATCCATGAATTTTCAAACGTACTTTTTTTTTTTTACAAAAGAGGCTAGAAAAATCATGATTCTCTACCTTATTACTATTATTATTATGCTTTTTTATTATTCAAAGGGCCAAATTCTGATTGAGGAAAGTTAAATGTGCTGGTCAGTTTGTTATTGGCCTAATAAATGACAATAGACTACAGTTTTTAATTTAAAACATTAACAGATTCCTATTTTTGTTCTAATGATATATGATGCATCAAATTTGTATAAAAAAAAATCTATCTATCTATCTATCTATCTATCTATCTATCTATCTATCTATCTATCTATCTATCTATCTATCTATCTATACATACACACACATATATATATATACACATGCATACATACATGCATACATACATATATATACACACACGGTTATGATGACCATCTGACAAGCTAATCAAGCTAAAAATGGTGCCTAAAATGACACTAAAAATCAGTATTTAGAAAATGTAAATAGAAAATGTGGCAAATAACTGCAAAAAGGTCTACTTTTTGAGAAAAAAGAACCACCCCTTTCACTGGGTTGGCTACGGGCCTGATTCTTCATACGTGTAAGATGAGTCTTGCAATTTGAATTAAAAAGGCATTAATTTAGGAATCATTTCTATCTTTAATCCAAAATCCCCTGCAGTAGACGGCTGTTACACAACAGGGCTGAAATACTGACACAGGACGCACAACTGTCCTAAGAGATGCACTTTTTTTTAATAAATTTAGATTTTGCGAATTTGATGGCATTAAAAGCATTCGTTCCGGTGCCAATTTGATGCATATCAGCTAACGTGGAAGAGCCATTGCATAAAAAAAGACTTCCATGTAAAAATCAACACAAAGGAACTTGGCTTCAGATGTTAAAAAGCATGCTGCTGCTGTGCTAACAATGCCAACAACAGATCGGAGAGCCTAACATGATATGAATGTTATCCCAAGTGAACATAAACCATTCTGACATTATATCTAATTTACTAGCTGCAGAAATTCTGAATTCATCCAAAATGACTAAAACATTGATAAGCAATCAGAATGGACTGTCCTTTGAAAGGCTCTAGAGTTTAAATCTTATTTAAATTCTGATACATAGTTCAAACTGTCGGTCAGCAAATGCAGATTTGAGAGCGAGCCTGAGCTGTACAAACATGCTGAATCGAAACTTTTTTTAAATCCTGAACCAATATTAAAGTTACTTTTGCACACTGGAGGAAGGACGACACCATGGCTGAAGTATTTCTCTTAGACAGGTAATGTTCTGTTTTAAAACAATTTTTGTCACACAGAGCTGATGTAGATTGGGTTGTTATGAATGGGTTATATGCACAGAAGTGTTGTTCAGCCACTAAAATCTTCTGGCTAAAGATTGATGTGACTATTTTCAGTTTCATAAGGTCCTTTTACATCAATAATGTAGATTTTTATTTAGTTTAACAACAAAACATCAGTAAATGGCGCTATTCCACCTAGCTTAACTGAGCTGAAGATAGTTTTATATTTACATTGGTTAATTTTTGAACAATGACAACCTGTGACACGTTCCCTATATTGTTTACCGCTACTCTGAATAATCGGTCAGAAATAGCATGCAAGTATGGCTTAGAAATGAGTGTAATAATGAGTGTAATTCCTTCACGCCGCCGGCTAAGCTTTAGCTCAACACATGAGAGGGTTCTGCTGTTAACTTTAAGGTACGCGCGCTCATGTTTTCAGGAGGCGTGGCTTTGGACGGCAGGGGAGGGACGGTGTTTCAGAGATTTATGCTAACAGGCTAGCATTGTGGCAGATCACCTACTGCACCTTTGATATTTTAATAAACTTTAATAGGTAGAACTGTCCGAGACATGAACAAAAGCAAGTGATGCATCAAATTCTGATTTAAAAAAATCTTGAATGGTTATAAAAATCCTTATAATTAATAAAATAATTTATAAAAATAATAAGTTAAAAAAATATTGAATAATATTAATGATATGACGTAGTTTCGGAAACTTTCTACTTCTTCGTTTATCTGTCTGAATTTACGGTCAGTTTCTTTTAACCGCCCACTGTCGTTTTAAAGAATATCACAACGGTGAACGTGGCAAGTATAAAAGCCTCGTCCGTTTCGTGAGGTGCCCATGGAGTCAGCAGAGGTGCACGATGCGGCGCCAGGTGAAAGTATAAATCCAGCTTAAAAGGTGCTCTAGCGACAAATGCTAGAGGCCATGGTCTTTAGCCTCCTTGTTACAGCAACCAACTCCCATGCGGAAAGTTGCCGGTTCGATCCCAGCTCGGAGCAGGTTGGGTGGTGTAGGACCAGCGAAGTTACACTAGTGTACTATTATTGTTTATATTTTATTTAATTTAAAAATAAATTTGTTGGATTTATATTACCAATTAGTGCATATGCTTAATTGTGTGACGATATTGTTATCTATTTAATAGATTTTTTATAGATTTATTGTTTTAATATATAGAAAATACAGTAAATATGTATGTTAGATCTGTCGGACTAGATTTATTTTATCTGAAGGTATTATATTGTTCTCTTACTATATTTAAATGATTTCCAATCCAGTGATGTAAGAGGTTTATTATTGAGAGATACACACACACCTACATACATACATGTGTGTGCATTTATTTATAATTTATATGCAATTATAACCATTCTGTAAACTTGATCTACCCCATACAAGCAACTCCTTGAATAAACTCAGCTTCATTTAGGGACTGTCAAGTTCTCTGCTATCAGGGAAACACCGCATGAGTGCACACACCCTTTGCCACATGCCACCATGTGTCTCAATGACTATCCAGCCCCTCCACATGCTGAATAGGGGTTTATCTGATCCACAAGAGCCTCTCCTTATAGTTAGATAAGACAATGCAGGGACATGACTATGTAGAGAGCCTACAGGTAGCTGGTCAAGTTTGCTGGAGTGGACAAAAGACACACATGAAGATGTTACCGCATTGGCCCACCCACCCAAAATTCAACTCACCCACACGTCAAGCCTGCATATGTTAACTGACAGATAACCAACCCCCAATAAGTCAACAAAACATTTACCCAGCCTTTATTTGCATTTAAGCCCCTCTAACAAAGCATGTATGCTAATGGATCAACAGCTGGGTTGAAACAATAGCTTTCACAACCTAGCAAACAGCCTAGCTAGACACGTTCAGACAATGCGCTTACGGTGTCTAGTCTACTAGATAGGCAGAACACTAGATTTTGAGACACAGCCCCAGTGTGTGAAAGAAAGAGGCTCAGACAGACAAGAGGGTGGCTTACAGGATGCCAGAGCAGGACGTGCAGACGAACGAGCCCACGGTCATGTTGGCGTAGGTCGGCCCGCGCTGGTCGCAGTCGAAGCACTTTCGGTTGGGCGCCAAACTCGTCATTTCTCGCAGCATCTTCAGGTGTTTTTCCTCCTGTTTTCGCTTCGCGCTCGCTGCCATGGCCGGAGCCGTTAATATAACGTTAGTCAGATAAAACAAGTGATATATATAAAAGATCCAGTAAGTGTCCTGGGGAAAGAGTAACCGACGGAACTTCCTTTGAAACGTAAAACCAACCGGGAGACGGACCGGAGTTCTTCAGAAGGGCCTCACGTTTCTCGAACAACGGTAGTGAAGAGAGGGAGTCTTTCTTTAACATCGAGTCTGCCCACTCGACTTTCACTACCAGTAAGCTGCTCTCGACAGCCAGCCCAGCCCTCCCACTCTGTATTCATCCCCATTGAATTATAATACCATGTAGTTTAACTTGACGACCAACAGGAGGCGAAGAGAACTCGGTGGTTGTAAGATAACACAGGGCTCAGTGCTAAAACTGCTTGTAAAACATTATTCGCGGTGCTAAAATATATGAAAGTGTGAAAATTATACGCACGACAATAGTTTGGCTCAACATGTGTGGTTATAAGTGAGGACAATTATCGTGTATTTGTATAAAAGCGTCCAGAAACGAATGAATCCACTAGCAGAGAAGCGAAAACTCTGGAAAGGGAAAGCGAGTAGGCAATCATAGGTGACATCTAGGATCACGTGACCGCAGTCGAACCCGTTTAGGAGACTTCTCGAGTGCACGTTCTCGCCATAGACTATATAAAAACGGTTCTCGCCCTTATTTAAAGGGATAGTTCACCCAAAACTGAAATTGACTATTTACTCACCTTCAAGTGGCTCCAACCCTTTATGAGTTTCTTTCTTCTGTTGCACACAAAAGAAGAAAATATTCTGAAGAAAGCTGAAAACCTGTAAACCATAGGAGGAAAACAGATACTATGGCACTCAATTGACATGTTTCCAACATTTCCAACTACTTATCTGTGTCAAAGTCCCTTTAATTAATTAACTTGTTTGTATTATATGGTCTTTGTTTGTATTTAAGAGAAGAAAGAAACATATTAAGGGTTAAAACAAGTAAAGGGTGAGTAAATGATGACAGAATGCTCTTCATTTTCAGCGCCCTCTATAGGACCACGTGGCGCAGCACATTAACGCGAATAAATCAGGTCCAGTTCTCTGCTAGAGTGACCTAATTCAGAGGATTTAACGTGCTGAGGGCATAAATAATTTATGGAGGCTATGAATTTGTGTTAAGTAATAATGGTGTAAATGAAACCAGATTAAACGTGTAGTGAAAAGACGGTTTGATGTTGTTTTAAAGACTGCCTTAAAGTTCAACTGATTTTAAGATGACAGTCCATCAAAAAAGACAGACAGACAGACAGACAGACAGACAGATAGATAGATAGATAGAATGCTAGATAGATAGATAGATGATAGATAGATAGATAGATAGATAGATAGATAGATAGATATAGATAGAACGCTAGATAGATAGAACGCTAGATAGATAGATAGATAGATAGATAGATAGATAGAACGCTAGATAGATAGATAGATAGATAGATAGATAGATAGATAGATAGATAGATAGATAGATAGATAGATAGATAGATAGATAGAACGCTAGATAGATAGATAGATAGATAGATAGAACGCTAGATAGATAGATAGATAGATAGATAGATAGATAGATAGATAGATAGATAGATAGATAGATAGATAGATAGATAGATAGATAGATAGATAGATAGATAGAACGTTATATAGATAGATTGATGGATAGATAGATAGATAGATAGATAGATAGATAGATAGATAGATAGATAGATAGATTGATAGATATAGATAGAACGCTAGATAGATAGATAGATAGATAGATAGATAGAACGCTAGATAGATAGATAGATAGATAGAACGCTAGATAGATAGATAGATAGATAGATAGAACGTTATATAGATAGACAGATAGAAATATAGAACGATAGATAGATAGATAGATAGATAGATAGATAGATAGATAGAAATCTCCCTGCTGTAAAAGCATTGTAAGGAATATAATGGGAATTTTAGTGGTTGTAATGTAAACTGTAGTAGTCCCTGTGGATCTCTACTGGTAATTTGTTGCCTTCTATTGGTGCCATTTTTTAAACCAATACATCCTGATGGCATATGCCCCAAATCACAGGAGTAACCATTAAAATGGACTGGCTTTAATATTTAAAATGGTTTGTTTTTTTGGCATTTGTATTGGAAACCAATGGAAATGTGAAGGTTTTAAGTTTGAAGTGGTTTGACTCACCATTTACTCACCCTCAATTGATTCCAAGCTTTTTTGAGTTTCTGTTTTCTGTTTAACACAATAGAAGATATTTTGAAGAATGTTAAAAAAACAGTAGCCTTTGACCTCCATATAAGGGGGAAAAATACAATGGAAGTCAAAGGGTTGTTAAGTTTAATTTCTGGCTGAACTATTTCTTTAAACTACTTCAAACATTTAAGGAATAGAAACCATAGTTGATCAATAACAAGTACTAAAACAAGTCTGCTGCACATGTTTATTTTAAGTTTGACTGGCATTCGAAACATTTACAGTGTGTAGAGGATTTTGCTTTTATTTGATTTCAATTATGTTCATCAGGGGTTCATTATTATTATAGGAGGATAATATGATTGATAAAATACTTATGACATAATTTTCAAGTAATTATAACAGTTCAATAATTATCCCTCTGACGGTAGAATCTGACTGAATGGATGATCCAAAACATGGTGATCAGTGGTGTAGTCACAAACTGCAAACACTCAAACTACTGTAATTGAGTAGTTTGGGGATTATGAAATTATGGGGATTAGAAAAATCAGTCCTGAGATTCCTGTCCAATCAAATCACACATAGAAGGTAAATCGCATCATAATGAACAACCTCAAGACGTGCTTTATAATTGCAGCAAACTGTTTGGAAGCATTAAAAGTGTCCAAGACAATGTCCAAAATTGTCACACGCATTGACCCAGAGACTGTTTAGATGCATGTTACTGATGAGAAGATGACGGATGTTTACTGCATGATGACCGAAATGGCCTTAAACGCCCAGCAGGCACAAGACATCAACACGACATCAGATTGACGTTGTACCCCAACGTTGTGGGGACGTTGCATTTTGTTTGGAAATAAAAATCGGGTTGACGTCAGAACTCAACATCAGGCCGACGTCATGGTCCAACATCCAACCTAAAATCAACCAAATATCAACCTCTAATGATGTTACAGCTTCATGTTGTGTGGACGTTACCACTATGACATCTATCAGACGTTGGATTTTGGTTGCCATACCTGACGAATAAATGTCAGTGTTTGACGTCAATATGACGCTGCTTTCAGATGTTGGCTCAGTGTTAGATTTTGGTCACTTTCCAACCCAACCTAAACTCAACCAAACATCAACGTTATTTGACGTCGTTATTGGATATCAAAATAACGTTCTCCTTAGACTCTGGCTAGACGTTGAATTTTGGTCACCTGAACCTAAATCTAACCAAATAGTAACGTCTTATGACGTTGTGTGCCTGCTGGACAATAACTAAATGCACTACAGAATGTTACGTTTACACACATCCACAAATTACATGTAAACGCATCAGCTTTTTACAGCGTAATACTCACTACTCTTGAGTACTTTTGAAAGGGCTATATTTTACTCATACTTTAAGTAATATTTACAACAGATACTTTTATTCTACCTGCACAAAATTTTTAGACAAGTAATGATACTTTTACTTAAGTATGATTGTTCAGTACTCTGTCCACCACTGTTGGTGACCAACTTCAAATGGTTGGTGAAATACTTCAATTGGAACATTTGGTTCAGACCTTTATTATCATCAACCCAAGCTTAACATTTATATACAACAGTTGTTAATCAACAACAGATGAAATATAAAGAATCTGCATAATAGATGACTGCTCTTAAGACAGATGTATATGATGGTTTTAACTGTCAGTCAGTGGTACATTAAGAGTCTCTCGGGCATATTACACAGGCCTCCAGTGACCCGACAGCCACATTTCAGCAAAACAAATCCACTTTCACCCAACATACAGCGAATGAATGTATGCATTTTAGCTCTCCAAAAGGTGTCCCACTGGAATATGCTCTTCAAGTCACTATACAGTGTCATTCATCCGCTGGTGAGAGCCTGTGTGCTGGGCTTCTGAAGCTGGTCTCGGGGTGCAGTGAAGTCAAACGGCCTGCGATTCTCTGTGAAGCCGTAGAGTTTCCTCAAAGCCACTCGAGCCGCTTCGTCTTCAGCTATAAGGACAGTCTCGCCTGGACCCTGAGCCAACAGCTTGCGGTCACTGATGCAATATAAAAGAGATTAAAAAAAAGACATGCCATTTTAAAAATCAATTAAAACAAAGTGAGAACAGTATTGACTGTTTACTATAAAAATAGTTTCCTGGAGGAGGCCAGAATAAATCTTGACCCTGGAATGGCATATTTGATTAATTTACTAAAACAGTAAATTATTCACTTCGTTTACCAAAGCAGTGCTGGCATTTTATTTTTAAGCAACAGTCGATTTATTGCTAAAGGATGCCAGATGACATTGTGATGTCATTGTGAGATGACATCTTTATGTAACCTATGCACAAATCTGTAACTTGTGGATTTGAATACGCAACGGATAAATAAAATTGACTAGCCATCACAGAAAAATGTATTATTTGGAATATGTGAATTAAGATGTGTTTATTAAACTAACACATAATATTTTATTAATAACATATTTTAGAAGTAGTATGTTATTTTATCAACAACATTTGATGCATGTTCATATTAAATTGTAAAACTTTACATTATGAATAATTATAGTTTTAAACATTGATACACACTCTGTAAAACCAGTGCACTTGATGTCTATTTTTATTATTTTTTTACCATTCATGCTTCACTATTTAAAAATTGCACATATTCATTGCACTGATTCATTTATTTGAACTATACATACCCACTGCACATTTGTAATTATGTGCATACCAACTGTACATATACATTTGTAATTGTTTATCTATCTGCACATTTCTAATTATTAATAGCAACCTGTACATCTATCCATCTATTGTAAATCTCTGTTCATAGCTAATACAACCTGTATATAATGTTCACAGTACATCCATCTGTAAATATCACCATAGTTTTTCTATAACTGCACTTTATAACTTATACCTGTATCCTGCACTTGCTGCTATTGCACTGCTGGTTAGACCTAAACTGCATTTCATTTCCTTGTACTTGTACATGTGTAATGACAATAAAGTTCAATCTAATCTAATCTATTATTCACAAGTACACGCTGCATTGTGTTTTACAATTATCACAAATGACTTGTGGTTAGGCCCACAAGGAATCTGTGCGTGCAGAATTTCAGCCCATCATTAATTCTGTTTATTTACTTGTGTAAATGTGTGTAAATTTATATTTATTCAGTTTAAGTTAATTTGAGTAATATTATTGACTAATATGAAAATATTTATATGATTTATTTACAATATAGTTTGTAAAGTAATATTTTCTGTCTTTTAGTAGGTCTATTATAGGAGAGACTTGCTTTGTTTACCAAATAAAGTGGATCTAATTGGATTTGCATTGTAAACATTAAATACAAGTTAAAAATTTATTACTTTTTATTTCATATATTAAAGTTTTATTTATGATACTCCCAAAATCATTCTGCATAAATCCGCAGATTTTTAACAAAATTCTGCGCAGAAATAGCAAAAGATGTCCGCAGATTCCGTCTGGCCCTACTTATGGTCAACTTAAAGGGTTAGTTCACAAAAAAATGAAAATTTTGTCATTATTTACTCTCCTCTTTTTTTTCTGTTGAACTAAAAAGAAGATATTTTAAAGAATGTTGGAAACATTTGACATAATTGTCATTCATAGAAGAGAAGACAAATTCTGTGGAAATCAATGGTTACCGGTATCCAACATTCTTCAAAATATCTTCTTTTGTGCTTAAAGGAACAAAACAAACTTTCAGAATTTTCATTTCTGGGTTTTACGTGTTGGCACAAAATGACAGTACCTATTTTTTCTCCCCAGATACTTTTAAAAATTTTTTTGGGGGGGTTTTCACCTTTATTGGATAGGACATTAGAGAGTATTGACAGCAAAGCATGAGAAGCAGAGAGAGGGGAAGGATCGGCATAGGACCTCGAGGCGGGAATCGAAATCGGGTCGCTTTGAGCAGTGGAGTACATGCGTCAACGCACTAACCACTACGCCTTTAACGCCGAGATCCCCAGTTTATTTTACAGTACCAACCTGATCAATAGATACAAGTTACATACACATGGTGTATGATAAATCAACATTTAAAATTGAATAGCAACTAGTTGCCCTGCTAGGCTTCTCTCTCCAACTCTCTCATGGCTAATGTGCTGTTGGCTATCTAGCAGAGCAGCGGTGTTTGATTTCTGGAGTAAAATGTAAAAATAGCTCAATTTGATGCTAGGTGCTTTTTGAAAATAAAGCTCCTAGGGTAGTCTGAAAAGTTGCTAAATATAGCAACAAAATTGCTACGTTGGCACTGCCCTACCGACCATACAGATGAGGGCTCAGATATATAGCGGCATGATTTTTACACAATGTTTTGCAAATGTTTTTTGCAGCGCATTAACAAAGAAACAATATTGTAACTTATTGTTCCAGCACTTGTGTCATACCTATAAAGGCCAACAAAATACAGAGGGAGGACAGTGCTGGCACCAGCAGAGCGGATGAGACGGGGCTCAGGTAGAGCTACACCTTTACGGGTCAGTTCATTCACCAGGAGCCCCATGGGATCCACCACTTTCCACATATCAAACAGATCTTTGCCTATCAGCTGGGACACGAGGAAATCCTGCAAAATAACACACCTTTAGTACACACACACACAGATTAGGCCTGCGACAAACATTTGCACAATATTATTACTTATAACATATCAGTAATTTAACTAGTGGTGTAACGGATCACAAATCTGCAGTTTGGATCACACTACGGTTTTTTTAGTCACGGATCAGACCATTTTTCGGATCAGCAAAAAAGTGAGGAGACAGATGTCATTTGCTTTCCATTTATATAAAATATTACTGCAAAAAACATTGCTTTTAACAAACAAAATTGAGAACCTGTAATGTTAATAAAAATTAAAAAAGAACCAGCTGAAAAAAAGAAAAGTATTCAATATGAAATATGATCTTTACTGTTGCTGATAATGCTAAATAGAGAAATCTAACATCTTGTACAACAGATCACATTTATCTTCAATTAATGATTCAACAATTCACACATAAAACCTCATGTTTTAGTATGTACTGTAGGTTTAGTATTTTTGAAAACCTTTTCAGTGGCATAATTTTGATGGTTGTTTGTCGCAATCTGTTGGTTACACAATGTAATTGCTTTTACCAGCGTCAAAATTCACCAGCGTCATGTTTCATTAAACAGTGATTTTGGGGTTGTTGGGGCGGTGGATGGCGGAGAACTGTCGCAGATGAAAGTGAGCGGGGCGGAGGTGTCGCGGATGAAAGGGAAGAAGGTTGGGGAGTCGCGGAAGAAAGTGAAAGTGAACAGCGGACGGGTAGGAGAGCGGTTGAGGAGGGAGATTGGTAAAATGAGGTGCCGGATCAGATTTCAGAGGTTCTGAATCCGGCGTGTTCCTGGTCCCACCACAACCTTTCCCGTCATCATTATATCTTACAGGAAAGCCAAAATGCTTTCATGCACGCGATTTAAATGACGCGTGAGGCGATCTCTCTGCAATGGTTATAAATGTTGGATTAACCGATAAATTTAAAATAAATTATTAATCCGTGGGTCACGTGCGTTCCGAACCGTGAGTTGTGATCCGTACGGATCACAGATCAACAGTGATCCGTTACACCCCTAAATTTAACATCTAAATACATTTACAAATATATAACAAATAACTACAAATCAATTTGATACAATTTATTAAACATTTAATTTATTTTAAAACATGAATGTATTTTATTTAAAACATGTTGTTTAGTAATCCATATAAAAATGTCTTGGAAAAAGGACATATTTTTAATTTATGTAACATAATATATCATAAAACATCATATAAATTTGATGCACTACTTCAGTTCATTAAAGTCATAATAACACTAATAATAATAAAAACACTTTTCCTGTACACTCGTCTTACCCTGATGAAAAGGCCAGCTTGCACAGGACCGCAGCTCTGCTCCAGAGCACCAATCACAGCGAAGAACGTTCCCTGCAGGATGTGGTCCGGCACAGGAAACTCTGCACTCATCGTCAGCTCCTCCACTGCCAGGTTTCGTGCCACGTGACACATGACCTCAGACCCGGTCAGGTAACCTGCGATAGCAGCCACGCCCTCATCAGGAAGATTAGGAAAGCTGTTCCTGCACCAGTCACTCAGGAAACCCTGTGCACAACAACAGGAGGAGAGAAAGATCAATATCATACTATTCATTCATTCATTTTCTTTTCGGCTTAGTCCCTTTATTAATCTAGGGTCACCACAGGGGAATGAACCGCCAACTTATCCAGCATATGTTTTACGCAGCGGATGCCCTTCTAGTTGCAACCCATCACTGGGAAACATCCATACACTGCAAACAATTTAGCTTACCCAATTCACCTATACCGTAAGTCTTTAGACTGTGGGGGAAACCGGAGCAGGGAGAACATGCAAACTCCACACAGAAATGCAAACTGACCCAGCCGAGGCTTGGACCAGCGACCTTCTTGCTGTGAGGCGATCGTGCTACCCACTGCGCCACCGTATGCCAATATCATACCAATTCAGCAAAATCATCACTTGTTCACTCATCAGTGGATCCTTGTAGCAACCTGACTCTTTGTTTGTTACTTTAGAAAAACAACTAACATTTGTGATGTTTCTTTTCTCTATTTTACACTGAATTATTCTTCATTCAATTATTTAACCCTTGTGTGCTGTTGGGGATGTTTTCATCCACCGAGTCTTAATTTGGCCACAATTTTCTCTGTGTTTCAGCAAATGGAATGACTTTTGGTTACACATCTTATTTTGACAAATATTTTGGGAAAATGCTTTGAAAGTTTTCAAAAGCTTAACAATACACCAAGCAAATTTACTACCCTTTTGTTATGTTGGTGGTTGTTTTTGCCCCATTGACCTCCATTATAATGACATCTTTTGATTGCAAAGCCATGACACCATATTTTCATGCATTCTTGATTGTTGGTTGTTTTCCCTGATAGAAATAGGTAAAATTAGCAATTTTTACTATTGATCAACAGTTGCGGTGAAAAATTAACACATAGTATCTGGCTTTTATATGGAGTTTAGTGTGTGCACATGTGAGAGAGAGAGACCTTTGCTCACCTTGTTATGTCTGAGAAAATCAAAATGAGCATCTCAGCTCTCCGAACATAGTAAACATAGTAAGTATACACTACCTGACAAAAGTCTTGCCGCCTATCCAAGTTTTAGGAAGAACAAATAATAACTTGACTTCTGCGCTTATTTTACCAAAATAAAATATGATCATGCCTTGATTTTTAATTATTTAATTAGTACAGTAAGGTCTGACTTTGCTTAAAAGTCTTGTCAATTAACAGAAATCATGTAAGGGATATAGAATATAAAGTCATGGTGCAGTGGAAAAAGAGTTAGTATTGTGTATGACTCCCATGAGCTTGGAGGACTGCATCCATACATCTCTGCAATGACTCTAATAACATATTAATAAAGTAATCTGGAATGGCAAAGAAAACGTTCTTGAAGGACTCCCGGAGTTCATCAAGATCCTTTGGATTAATCTTTAATGCCTCCTCCTTTATCTTTCCCCAGACATGCTCAATAATATTCAAATCTGGTAACTGGCTGGCCAATCCTGGAGCACCTTGACCTTCTTTGCTTTCAGGAACAATGATGTAGAGGCTGGAGAATGAGAAGGAGCGCTATCCTGCTGAAGAATTTGTCCTGTCCTGTGGTTTGTAATGTAATGGGCAGCACAAATGTCTTGATACCTCAGGCTGTTCATGTTGCCATCCACTCTGCAGATCTCTCGCACACCCCCATACTGAATGTAACCCCAAACCATGATTTTTACTTCACCAAACTTGACTGATTTCTATAAGACTCTTGACTCCATGCGGGTTCTGCAGTATTTGTGATGATTGAGATGCAGTTCAATGACTGATTCATGGGAAGAATCTACCTTCTGCTACTTTTCCAAATGATCAACTAGCAGTTAAGTTATTATTTGTTGCTTTTATAACTGGGAACGATGACAAGACGTTTGTCAAGTAGTGTATATACACACACATTTTCATTTGTTGTTTTACTCCATAGAACTTCATGAAACATTTTTTCACAGGCCTATCTAAAGGGTTAATAGTGCCAACTGGTGATTAACAGTAAAAAATAAAAAACCTTACCTCTTCCCAAGAGGGAAAACCACCAACAATCAAGAATGCATGATTATATGCAGTCATGGCTTTGCAATCAAAAATTTTCGTTATAATGAAAGTCAATGGGGTAAAAACAGCCACAAACATAATGAAAGGGTAGTGCATTTGAACAATACGCAAGAGTTAATTTAATCATATATTTGTTATTATAACCTTATGTTTTAACCTTTGTTGTTTAACCTATATTGTGTGGTTTCGAGGGATATTTGTTTTTATAAGATTGACTAAATTATTCAGAAGCAGCTCTTCTCATAGGATAACAAAACTCAGTCTCATGAATAATAATTAGACAGCTAACACTTCATTGGAGTACTCAGAGGCCTATGCTACATTACCAAAAATGATGCCACCCGATAAGAGATATTAAACCCAAAAGATTTTAAGTAAATAGGGGGGTAAAGCTCAAAATTTGCCAGTTTTTCCCTACAATCAAAGCTAACATACTAAAATTGTTTTAATTGGTGTTCAACATGCATAAATCTGTTAAAATCTCAGAAAATGCATTCTGATTTATGCTGAAGCAAAATGCAACTAAGAACACTAAACTCTGCTCTTCTTTACTATCAATCCATTGTCTCCTGCTTCTGATTTTCACAGTTGATTTCTTGTCTGATAAAAGCCTGTTAATTAATACAGTTTTGGTACTAGACAGGTACCAACAAAACAGATCTGGCAAGTGGGGATCGATCTGCTTCATCTGACGTGGATACGGTGATCCGACAGTGTGCTTACCGTAGTGAAGTGTTGACCGTGTTTACGCAACTCAGTGTTGTCTTTCAGGTTAAGAACGGCGGTCTCTGAATCCAGACCCAGCGCTTTCCTCCTCTCCTCCTCAGAGCGCAGGTAACAGGTATTCACAAACGCCGTCTTCAGCAAATCCACAGAGAAACTCTCCTGCAGACGGACACCGAAAGCTTCCACCTCAGCATGGTAATCAAAGTTCGGCTGTTCAGAGCTGATCAAAATACAAAACAGGAGAGGGTTTAAGCCATGGATGTAGACATTATTTCAGAGGGAATGTGGACAAATTATCAATATCAATACAATAATATTGAAACACACATTCACACTTGCACACATGCAATGTATATACACTACCTGACAAAAGTCTTGTCGCCTATCCAAGATTTAGCAACGAATACTATCTTGACTTCTAGTTGATCATTTGGTATCAGAAGTGGCTTATATGAAAGGCAAAGGCCTCTAGATTACGCTTATTTTACCAAAATAAAATATGATCATGCCTTGATTTTTAATAATGTCATCAGGACAGTAAGGTCTGACTTTGCTTAGACAAAAGTGTTGTCACTAAACAGAAATAATGTACAGTATAGAATATAAAGTCATGGTGCAGTGGAAAAGGAATTAATATTGTGTAATGCTCAATAATGTTCATTTCTGGTGACTGGGCTGGCCAATCCTGTAGCACCTTGACCTTCTTTGCTTTCAGGAACTTTGATATGGCAGAAGTATGCGAAGGAGCGCTATCCTGCTGAAGAATTTGCCCTCTCCTGTGGTTTGTAATTTAATGAGCAGCACAAAGGTCTTAATACTAGACTATTAGAAGTCAAGTTATTATTTATTGCTCTTAAAACTGGGATCAACGACCAGACTTTTGTCAGGTAGTGTATTTATAATTTTATTTAATATAATTTTATTCATATAAATGTCTCTTAATCATTTATAGAAGATAATTTAACCATCAATTTATCGTCATATCTTTTTAAACCTGTATTATATATTTAGTAAGATAGCTTATTGATGAATGTTGATGAGGAAATGGTTTCATTAATTATTGATTTCCAATTATTTTTTTATAAACACAACGGGGGTCAATGGTAACCAAAACCGTCTGAATACAAACATACAGTTGAAGTCAGAATTAATAGCCCCCCTGTTTATTTTTTGTTCCCCAATTGCTGTTTAACGGAGAGAAGATTTTTTCAGCACATTTGTAAACATAATAGTTTTAATAACTCATTTCTAATAACTGATTTATTTTATCTTTGCCATGATGACAGTAAATAATATTTTACAAGATATTTTTCAAGACACTTCTATACAGCTTAAAGTGACATTTAAAGGCTTAACTAGGTTGATTAAGTTAACTAGGCAGGTTAGGGTAATTAGGAAAGACATTGTATAACGATGGGTTGTTCTGTAGACTATCGGAAAAATATATAGCTTAAAGGGGCTAATAATTTTGACCTTAAAATGCTTTTAAAAAAAATTAAAAACTGCTTTTATTCTAGCTGAAATAAAGCAAATAAGACTTTCTCCAGAAGAAAAACTAAAATATTATCAGACATACTGTGAAAATGTTCTTGCTCTGTTAAACATAATTTGGGAAATATTTAAAAAAGAAAAAAAATTCAAAGGGGGGCTAATAATTCTGACGTTAACTGTATATATTATTTAAATTTCTGCAAAACAAAACAATATAGATTTGGGACAAATCCTAAATTATTAAAACAAAACATTAGGCCTCTCATAATAATCAATATATATCGACTTATCGGCCAATACTTGGAGACGATCTCAATCATTTTTGCCGTTGCAATATACATTTACAAATTCACAAATAACGTTAAAGCCATTTTACAATGACCTTTACATTCTACTTCACCTGTGTCAAAGTTTATAATTGCATATTTACCTAATAGGACATTTAACAGTACATATAATAGGACATTTTCCTTTTTAACATTGAATTATAGAATCTAAATATTCTTAAGAACTCGAAGTATTTTAAAGTGTTTATGGCTATTTGCATTATGCTGTTATATAATCATTATATAATCAATGGCATAAAATGATCTCAAAATGACAAAATTATCACTTATTGCAACAATTTCTGTGACAATTTATCGCACATATATTTATATATATATATATATATATATATATATATATATAATATCGCAGTTCCTTATTGTGAATGGTGGTCCAAGGTCAGATGAATGTATTAACTATAAATACTTAGTTCTAGTGCTTTCATTGTTCACTAAAAATATGAATCAAGAATTCTGCCTTGGGAAATAGAAAATACAAATTCTACATATTTAAAATGTATACATCATACATACATAAAATACTAACTGAATATTGAGAAAACAAAACCCATTTCATTTTTGCACATGGATCCGAATTATAAACAAATTAACTGTTAATATTAAAACAAACAGCTATATGGCCCTAAAACGCAAATTATTTTGACGAATTAATCTTTGCTACATTTAGAGAAAATTCTTTATTAAACAATTGAACAATAATACAAAATGTCATAATATGTCCATATCCCCAAAATAAGTAATAGCAATATCAGGGGTGGATTTAACCAATAAGCAAGATAAGTGGCATCTTAGGGCCCCAGGAAATCTGAGGACCCCCAAATAAATACCTATAAATTATAACATCATTTTCTATCATATTTTTTATGACGAGACTCTAAAAAAATAGAAGTTTAATGTTTATTACATCTGCACAAATGTACCCCCACCCTTAATCATGGAGAAGTGCAGCCGGCAAATTAGGTAGATTTAGTTTTTAAAACGAAACAATTTAAATATAATTTTAAGTTTAAAAGGTGCATTTTAGAACTTTTGGGCTCCATGGCTGGAACTGCTTAGGGCCCCCAAATCACTAAATTCCCCCCATAGCAATATTTTACTGTGTAATACATAAACTGTTTAGTATGCGTCTTGACATTTGTACTCAGTGGCTGCGTCTCAAAACCCTACGAGTTGTCTATTTCTGGGCAACGCAGATTCACCCTAAAGCACCCATGACGCCCATTTATACATTCTAGGTAGCCAGTTGACCATGATTTGAGTCACAGCCGTGAGTTTCACTTATAAGTGGCCTTGAGATGCTTTACTGACCGTGGCTTTGGAGCTGGAGGTCCCTCCAGCTTCAACTTCTTACGCATGATGAACGTGTAGGCCTTCATCCATCTCTTCTTCTCTCTGATCTGGGTGAGAATGACTCCTCTGCACACATGATGGTAATGCAAAGGCAAAACGGCACGACTCACAAGCGCCCTGCACGCCGCCATGACAGCCGCGACCTCACACACTCTGCGCTGTGCGAGCGACTGAAACCGTGGGGGGAACTGTTCACAGCGCCGCCTCCTGGCCGGAGCTCAGAGATTGTGTGTTTTTCAAGTAATAGGAAACCGAATTGTATTTTCTGTACTAAAAGTGCATTTAATAGCTTTTGTTAGTTACTAAATGTGAAAAATATGTAAATACGATGACTATTATATAAGTAAATATATAATGTTTGTATGTAAATAAGCTAATTATGTATCCTCTCTCTCTTTTTTATTCATTTTCGTTTTGGCTTAGTCCCTTTATTAATCAGTGGTCTCCCCAGTGGAATAATCCGGTAACTATTCCAGCATATGTTTTAGGCAGCGGATGTCCTTCCAGCCACAACCCAGTACTGGAAAACACCCATACACTCACATTCACACACACTCATATACTGCGGGCAATTTATTCAATTCACCGGTACAGCATGTCTTTGGACTGTAGGGAAAAACCAGAGCACCCGGAGGAAACCCACGCGAACGCAGGGAGAACATGCAAACTCCACACAGAAACGGCAACTGGACCAGCCGAGGCTCAAACCAGCGACCTTCTTGCTGTAAGGCGACAGTGCTAACCTATGAGCCACCGTGTCGCCGTTCTTGCATGTTCATTATTTAAATAATTAACATCACTAAAGAAATAACCTTTTGACTTTAAAAAGGTCATACATTATAAAAATTATCATAGAGAAATAAAAGCTTATTAAATAAAAAAAATGTTGTTAGAATGTTTTTTAATTACTAAAATATAACCAATTAAAATATATGATTTTAATTTTGCATGTAAAATTTATTCAAAATATGAATGTTATTTACATAAACTACCTTTTGACTTTATATTGGTCATACAATATATAAGCAATATCACACGAGTAGCAGTGCAATATGGCTGTATATATCGATATACGACAATATGCAGCCATATCGCACTGCTGCGAGTGTGATATTGCAGTTATACAACAGTTTGACAATCGTGTATATAAAAAAAGAAAATCTAACACGGAGAGTCTAAAACCCTTTTGTATTTGGAACTACTTACCTCCGCCATTCATTCACATCTGCTTCTGACGTCAGAACAGCAGAAACCGTTACTAATTCACCAACATCTCTTTAGAGCTAGAGTTCGAATGATTCTCTAGCGTAATGTCTAAAGTGATGACAAACCAGGTGATTTTGCTCACATTTTAAGATTATAAGGCAGAACGGCATGAAATGCCATCAGTCTACAGAGATTTCCCAGTATTTCTCTGTTGCAATCAGATCACAATAATTAACCCCGAAAAAGCCAAAGCAGTCCAAACACTAGCAGATTACTCACATGCGGGCATTTCTTCTTTCTTTCTTTTCACTGAACTAGTCTGCAGTAACAAAAACAGGAGACTCATTAGAAACAGATGGCCAACCAAAAAGTAACTCAGGGTTATACAAAGAGTGGCCAACACAAAATACATACATTCCTGACATAGATATATACACTAGATATCGCATAGGGACCCTGAGCATGCGTCAATAGCGCCGCCACATTGGTACAGTGCTCCTAAGACAAATTTCATTCAACCGCTCTAGTCAAGACAGTGTGCCAATGTGAATATGCTTGACTTTAGCGCTGTGTACGGGTGTAGTAACAAGCAAAGATTAACGAGGTAAGATTTCGTTTTTTATGTTTTTGTATGTTGTGAACTTTTGTGCTTAACAAGTAATGTTATTGATGATAATACAGTCTCTTACTGCAGTGTCCATAAGGCAAAGTAGCACCAACTCGCACTAAATTCTAAGCTTATGCTAGTTTTGTTGAATAAAATAAACAATGTTATGAAATATGACAACAAGACACTGCGTTGCCAGAAACTTGTATTATTGTTAGCTAATAAGTGAACGAGTCGTTCATATCGGAGATTCATTCACAAACGAATCGCTCCCTCCATCAGTATGAGAAGTGAAAGCAGGAGAGGGGGTGTGTTTCAGGACATGGATTAGATCAAATTAAACAGGGAAGGAGGGCAATGCATTTCCATGCACACAAACACTCACTCTTTGTCAGGAATGCCCATGCAGTCACATCCATCAATGTAGAAAAGTGATTTAAAATTATAATATTTCGTAATTTAAAAAAATATTTGCATACGGACCACCGGGGAAAACTCCCGATCATAGATATATGTATATATGTGTATTTCTCTGGCTTTGGATGGCCACAGTCCTCCACTTCACCATGGTCCTGCATTCATTTCAAAGGAGCGCTACCCTGTACTAAAATGGCGGCTCTATTGATGCATTCCTTCTAATAGACGACAATAGGGTAGGCGACATCTAATGTACATATCTATGCATTCCTGATATGTGAATCCCATCTCACACTCAATACACTACAATTACTATGGTACAAAATACAGCACTACAACATACAAAAGAGAGAGACTGACATAGAATTTATATAATTTATACAATTTTATGATTTGATCAGCTGCAGTTTGAAATTACGCTGGGTTTTTCCTCCTCTAAGCGCTTATTATGTGGTCTCTGTCGCCATCTTGTGGATGGCGCTGTATCTCCAAAATTCTAAATATTTAAAACAGGCACTATCCTTATAAACAAACTGCATAGTTGCAATCTAAACAACTACATGCTCACCTAAAAAAGCCTCAAAAGTACATTGTTGTCCAACAGCAGCAATATTTGTCAAACTGTAGTGAGTTTATTGATCTGCTGTCAGTTTATGTGGGCGGAGTAATACAGAAGGTTGAGGAGGCTGTACGAGTTCTAATATTGCAGAATAGTGCACGGCTATCAGCCAATCAGATTTGAGAACCAGACAGAACTTTTGTATAAAAAAAGTCATTCAATATTTGTTAATAATATTGACTAAATTAAACACTAATGTGAAACTAAAATTAAATAAAAATTTTAAAACCAAAGCCGTGGAGTTCACTACTGTTGTCATTTATTCAAACAAAAGCATTTGTAATACAATGTTCATGGCTTTGTGAGTGGAAAACTGAATGTGTACCATTTCAGTATCATCCTGCGAAAAGGCTGTAGCACAAACATCATCATCAGCATACAATAATGGGCTGTTGAGCATAAATAATGAGCAGGACTAAACCCACACAAACAAGTATGGTTTCAATGTTGATGTGAGGTAACATACAGAAGTATATAATTTACCTAAAATATTACGATGACTTTTTAATATCATTTGTCTATGATACATCAGTGCGTCCCATTCCATTGGTCTTTCTTAAAGTTGACATAATATTGTTCTATCTGCTCTATAGTAAGCCTATCGAAAAAAATAAACAGCTACGGCCAAAGCTCAAAGACACGTGAAGTAAAATATATATATATACATACATACATCTAGTTCATGCTTGCTTGGCCTTGGCAAATGAACCCCCCAAAATAATAAAACATACAAAAGAAAGAAACAGAGAATTTGTACAATTGTACAAATAATAAAAAACATGTATAAATACACATTTATAATAATAATAAAAATAAAAATAAAAATCAGACAGACAATTCCAAACACAGAAAGCTATCCCTGACTTTACTGCTCCTGCTGTGAAGAAAACAACAATGTTTTGTAGCCATTATAAAACATGGCTAAAATTTGACACGTATAACAGGAGGGGCGGGGTTTTGTTGTAGCCCCTCCCACTTTGTAGAGTCTGTGAAGCTTTAGCGTCGAAACCAAACCCAGCTGTTGACGAGCCAGAAAGCCACAGTGATGGAGTACATGACCATTTCTCGCTTGGCTCGCTCTTTGTTCTCCTCCTCCAAGAGCTGCAAACGCCGGTTCAACTTGACAATCTGTAAACACACAACAAAAAGAAACGCTTAACCTCCGAGACAGAGAGGCTCATTTCCTAATTACAAACATTACTCTTTAAAAACATTCATTTATTCATTTTCTTTCAGCTTAGTCCCTTAATTCATCAGGGGTCGCCAGTGGAATGAACCGCCGACTTATCCAGCATATGTTTTACACAGCGGATGCCGCTCCAGCTGCAACCCAGTACTGGGAAACATCCATACACACTCATTCACACACATACACTACGGCCCAATTTAGATTACTCAGATCACCTATAACGCATGTCTTTGGACTCGAACCAGCGACCCTCTTTTTTTAAAGTCAGCGTGAACCGTAAGTTGCTGAGACTTTTATTTTAGTATGTTAATGTACTTCCAAATAAAAAGGAATATTAAGTAGGGGGCAGGGTTTCTTTTTGCACATCATTCCCTCCTAGCAAACTAAAGGTAAGAGGGGCATAGTTAAAGATATTGTGGCTGTAGCCATCAAACTGACGTGAACAGAAAGACGTTGGTCATTCATTCGTTGGTTTGTTTTCTTTCGGCTTAGTCCCTTATTTTATTAGGGGTCGCCACAGCAGAATGAACCACCAACTATTCCAGCATATATTTTACACAGCGGATGCCCTTCCAGCTGCAACCCATTACTGGGAAACACCCATAGACTCTTACATTCGCACACACACACACACACACACACACACTCACACCAAATTAGTTGATCCAATTCACTAATAGTGCATGATTGGTTGGTTGGTCGATTGGTTGTTTTGTTGGTTAGATGATTGGTCTGTTGATTAATTGGTGGGTTGATCGGTTGGTTGGATGATTCGTTTGTCAATTGGTTGGTTGGTCGATTGGTTGTTTTGTTGGTTGGATGATTGGTCTGTTGATTAATTGTTGGGTTGATCGGTTGGTTGAATGATTCTTTTGTCGATTGATTGGTTGGTCGATTGGTTGTTTTGTTGGTTGGATGATTGGTCTGTTGATTAATTGGTGGGTTGATCGGTTGGTTGGATGATTCGTTTGTCGATTGATTGGTTGGTCAATTGGTTGTTTTGTTGGTTGGATGATTGGTCTGTTGATTAATTGGTGGGTTGATTGGTTGGTTGGATGATTGGTTTGTTGGTCGATTGGTTGTTTTGTTGGTTGGATGATTGATCTTTTGATAAATTGATGGGTTGATCAGTTGGTTGGATGATTGATTTGTCGATTGATTGGTTGTTTTGTTAGTTGGATGATTGGTCTGTTGATTAATTGGTGGGTTGATTGGTTGGATGATTGGTTTGTCGATTGATTGGTTTATTGGTTGATTGGTTGTTTTGTAGGTTGGATGATTGGTCTTTTGATAAATTGGTGGGTTGATCAGTTGGTTGGATGATTGATTTGTCGATTGGTTGTTTTGTTGGTTGGATGATTGGTCTGTTGATTAATTGGTGGGTTGATTGTTTGGTTGAATGATTGGTTTGTCGATTGGTTGGTTGGTGGGTCGATTTGTTGTTTTGTTGGTTGGATGATTGGTCTGTTGATTAATTGGTGGGTTGATTGGTTGGATGATTGGTTTGTCGATTGATTGGTTTATTGGTTGATTGGTTGTTTTGTTGGTTGGATGATTGGTCTGTTGATTAATTGTTGGGTTGATCGGTTGGTTGGATGATTCGTTTGTCGATTGATTGGTTGTTTTGTTGGTTGGATGATTGGTCTGTTGATTAATTGGTGGGTTGATCGTTTGGTTGAATGATTGGTTGGTCGATTTGTTATTTTGTTGGTTGGATGATTGGTCTGTTTATTAATTGTTGGGTTGATCGGTTGGTTGAATGATTCGTTTATCGATTGATTGGTTGGTCAATTGGTTGTTTTGTTGGTTGGATGATTGGTCTGTTTATTAATTGTTGGGTTGATCGGTTGGTTGAATGATTCGTTTATCGATTGATTGGTTGGTCAATTGGTTGTTTTGTTGGTTGGATGATTGGTCTGTTGATTAATTGTTGGGTTGATCGGTTGGTTGAATGATTCTTTTGTCGATTGATTGGTTGGTCGATTGGTTGTTTTGTTGGTTGGATGATTGGTCTGTTGATTAATTGGTGGGTTGATCGGTTGGTTGGATGATTCGTTTGTCGATTGATTGGTTGGTCAATTGGTTGTTTTGTTGGTTGGATGATTGGTCTGTTGATTAATTGGTGGGTTGATTGGTTGGTTGGATGATTGGTTTGTTGGTCGATTGGTTGTTTTGTTGGTTGGATGATTGACCAATTGATTAATTAGTGGGTTGATATTATTAGCCTTAATTACCATAACCTAAATAGCCGGGTCTGTCACATCTTTGGGTCTTCTTGAAACATTTCTGTTGGGTTCAATGCTATTTGCATGTGTTGTGAGAAAATGCAGGCATTTTCTTAACTTGTTTGCGTTGATCATTTCTTAATGTGTTTGTGTTGTCAGGAATTGCAACACGTATGCTGTAAAACCAATGAAGAATTTTCTTAATTTGCTGGCGTATTTTGTTATTTCATGTTTTCTTAAATTCCAGCAAGTTAAACTCTCTCGGCCACCATAGGTTTATTTTCTTTGCAACTGCACAATATTATCCACATGTTTTATATACAGTATATATATCCCATCCTGACCAGCTGCATCACTGTGTGGTTTGGAGCCTGCAACGCATCCTGCAGGAAAACACTTCAACGGATAGTGAGAACAGCTGAGAAGATCATTGGTGTCCCTCTCCCCTCCCTTCAGGACATTTACAACACCCGTCTCACCCGAAAAGCCTTCTGCATAACAGCAGATCTCACCCACCCAATGCACAGCTTCTTCAGCCTGCTGCCATCAGGGAGGAGACTGCGGAGTCTCCAAGCCAGGACCAACAGACTGAAGGACAGCTTCATCCATCAGGCTGTCAGGAAGCTGAACTCTCTCCCAGCTCTGCCACCACTCCCCCCTCCCTCCCCACGCATCTTTGAACTCTGACACACATGTAACATGAAAACACACACACACACACACACACATGAAAACACACACATGAAAACACACACACACACACACACACACACACACACACACACATGAAAACATGAAAACACACACACACACACATACACACACACACTCACACACACACACACACACACACACACACACACACACACACACACACACACACACACACACACACACACACACACACACACACACACACACACACACACACACACACACACACACACACACACACACACACACACACACACACACACACACACCCACCCATCTGCACTGGCCACCTTATGTTACATTGGACTGCTAGCTAGTCACACCATACTACCTCCCTATACACTATGACACTTTATCAACATGTTTACAAGCCTTCTTGCACTATATATTGTTTACATTGTTTACATCTGCACAACTCTGGTTTGCACTCATTGCCATATGCCCTTAACTGTAATTGTATTGCTCAAAATTTTTTATTTTTTACGTAAATCTTTAGATTGGAGCACATCTTATGTATATATTCATATATATATATTTTTAATGCGTATATTTTTTAGACTACTTTTTATAATTGTATTTATTGTATATTCTTTTTTCAACTCTAATTTCTGTATTTTTGTATTAATATTATATGTTAGGCACCTAGGGTCTGAGAGTAACGGAATTTCGATTCTCTGTATGTCCTGTACATGTGGTTGAATTGACAATAAAGCTGACTTTGACTTTGACTTTGACTATATATATATATATATATATATATATATATATATATATATATAAAACAGCAAAATAATACCTGTCTGCGTAAAGAAGTTGCGTCCACAACAGCCATGTCATCCGTTCCTCCCTCAAGAGTGGAGTCCAGCGTGGCCAGCGCAAACCTGTCAGAAACGATCATTCATTTCATTAGACACCAAGATTGTGCTGAGAGGACAACAAAATGAGACCAAAAAACCAGAGGAGAGGGAAGAAATGAGAGGAAGAAAGAGGAGTTACCTGGTGTCATGCTGGGGGTTAGAGAGGGTTGAACCCCCTCTAAGAGATGGCTTGCTGAGAAGCGGATATGGAGAAAGTGAGAGAAATAAAAAGGACAAAAGAAGACATACACAGACAGACAACTCTAATAACATGCCAACTTCTTTTTTTAAAGGTACGTGCTGCAGGGAGTCTTTGTCTCACAGACCCTGTCAACATTTCATTTTAAAATCAAATAAGATGTCAGGGTAAATCAGCCAGCTGCACAGAAATAAGCACAACATCCTCATTTATTTATTTTTAGACAGAAGATATTGTCTTGGTGGCTCTACAGTGAAGTTTAGTGGCTGTAAGTGGAGCTGAAGTTAATGCTGCTCTGAAAGCTACTAATGAGAAGCCAAACAAGTCACACAAGGCACAGGAAATGAGCTTATGGATTCACTGGTGCAGGTATCCACACAAACCACATGTAAAGGAATGTTCTGGATTTAATATAAGGTTAGGTTGTATCATGTCAGAGCGTTTGTGGTAGATTTTTGAAGGACATTAAAACCTAATACATTGCCTATTAAAATATATACAATTGAGCTTTTTAAATGTTAATAATGTTTACTGTATATTAATGTGCACCACTTTGGTCAACTGTGGTTGTTTTAAATGTGCTATACAAATACATGTTGTATATTTTTGATAAAAAATTTAACATTGAACATCATTCTTTAATGATAGTGTAAATAGTGTAAGGTCAAAGATGAAAATAAGTACTTTTAAACATATTTTTAAAAGGATTTAGGAATGACACCCTCAAAAATGGTATTTAGTATTAATAACAATTCTAAACTTTCAGAATTCAAAACAAAATCACTTGAAAAACTCTCTTTAAATACTAATTAATTGTCATTTTAAATGCTGCTATCCTTCAAATCCCTAGGTTTTACCCATTTAACAGCAACATCAAACATATTACAAATAAAACAAAATATATTGTGATCAGCTACATTTTAGTAAGTATACTGTAGGTCAAGTATTTGTTTTTACATAAATCTATTTTGCTAAATGAATATGGAGCATTATTTTACCCATATATATATATACAGTGCATGCGGAAAGTATAGCACTTCACTTTTTCCACATTTTTTTGTGTTACAGCCTGATTCCAAAATGGTTTAAATTCATTTATTTCCTCAAAATTCTACACACAATACCCCATAATGACAATGTGAAAAAAGAGTTTTTTAAATTGTTGCAAATTTATTAAAAATAAAAAAGCTAATAAATTCACATGTACATAAGTATTCACAGATTTTGTTTTGAAGCTCTAAATTGAGCTCAGGTACATTCTGTTTCCACTGATCACTCTTGAGATGTTTGAGCAGCTTAATTGGAGTTCACCTGTGGTAAATTCAGTTGATTGGACATGATTTGTAAAGGCATACACCTGTCTATATAGGGTCCCAGGGTTGACAGTGCATGTCAAAGCACAAACAAAGCATGAAGACAAAAGAATTGTCTGTGGACCTCTGAGACAGGATTGTCTCGAGGAACAAGGCTGGGGAAGGTTACAGAAAAATTTCTGTCACTCTAAAAGTTCCAATGAGCACAGTGGCCTCCATCATCCGTAAGTGGAAGATGTTTGGAACCACGAGGACTCTTCCTAGAGCTGGCCGGCCATCTAAGCTGAGTGATCGGGGGAGAAGGGCCTTAGTCAGGGAGGTCATCAATAACCTGATGGTCACTCTGCCTGAGCTTCAGCGTTCTTCTGTGGAGAGAGGAGAACCTTACAGAAGGACAACTATCTGTGCAGCAATCCACCAATCAGGCCTGTATGGTAGAGTCACCAGACGGAAGCAACTCCCCGCCTGGAATTTGCCAAGGCATATTCAGACCATAAGAATCCAAATTCTCTGGTCTGATGAGACTAAAATTGAACTCTTTGAAGTGAATGCCAGGCATTACGTTTGGAGAAGACCAGGCACCACTCATCACCAAGCTAATACCATCCCTACAGTGAAGCAATGTGGTGGCAGCATCATGCTGTAGGGATGTTTTTCAGCAGCAGGAACTGAAAGACTAGTCAGGATAGAGGGAAAGATGAATGCAGCAATGTACAGAGACATCCTGAATAAAAACCTGCTTCAGAGTGCTCTTGACCTCAGACTGGGGCGACGGTTCATCTTCCAGCAGGACAATGATCCAGCACACCGCCAAAATATAAAATTATTAATGGAGTGGCTTCACAACAACTCTGTGAATGTTCTTGAGTGGCCCAGCCAGAGCCTAGACCTAAATCCTATTGAACATCTCTGGAGAGATCTGAAAATGGCTGTACACCGTCACTTCCCATCCACCCTGATAGAGCTTGAGAGGTACTGCAAAAAGGAATTGGGAAAAATTCCCAAAGACAGGTGTGTCAAGCTTGTGGCATCATATTCAAAAAGACTTGAGGCTGTAATCGCTGCCAAAGGGGCATCAACAAAGTATTGAGCAAAGGCTGTGAATACTTATGTACATGTGATTATTCAGCCTTTTTATTTTTAAGAAATTTGCAGCAATTTAAAAAAAAAAATCTTTTTTCACATTGTCATTATGTGGTATTATGTGTAGAATTTTTAAGAAATAAATGAATTTAATCCATTTTGGAATCAGGCTGTAACATAAAATATGTGGAAAAAGTGAAGCGCTATGAATACTTTCCGAATGCACTGTATTTATATACAGGTGCTAGTCATGTCATTGGAATATCTTTAAAGTTTAATTTAGTTGTCATCAAAATTAAAAGAAATAAACACTTGAAATGTATCAGTATATGTGGAATGAATGTATACATTATACAAGTTTCACTTCTTGAATGGAATTAGTGAAATAAATCAACTTTTTGAAGATATTCTAATTATATGAACAGTGTATACAAACTGTCAATTTAATTTGATGCAGATAAAATACAACATATTTTGATTCCTAAAAATATAAACATAAATTGTCATGTGACCAAAGTACTAAATTGGAATTACAACTGCAATTTTTGCTTCAGTTTAAAAGCAAATATTACAAATAATTTTATTTTTTGGTACGCCACAAAAACTCTAAACAGAACCTAGCTTGCAATAAACCCGAACATTTCTTTAAAAAAATTAAACCGCAATGCCACAAACTGCTCGTGTACACATTTAACTAAAAACCTAAATGTGAAGCAAAAATAAAGAAAGGATTGCAATAAATGAGCCAGAAAAAAAAATTTTTGTGCAACGCATTACTACCCATGTCAAACACAAAATCCCCAAACCAAGAGGAGAAAAAAATGTTTAGGAAGTTTAGGAAGCAGTATGTCCACATCCAACAGCAAAACATTCTACGACAAAGCCATCATCTAAAACACTAGCTCCTAAAAATGTCATTTGTACGGTTTCTAGGTAAAAGTATGACATTTCATAAAGGATTATTTGTCTGTCAGAGCAGATATGCTTGATTTAATTTTCTCAATTTGTAATCAGAACTGTGACAGGTACACATTCGATTAGTTACTCGTTGAAGCAACATCTAATTTAGCCAAAAAGTCAGGAGGGATTCGGGGGTCTGATGTCAAAGGTCACCTGCGCTGGTTCTCGTCCAGGACCTCCAGGACCTGCTGGTAGGCCCGGCGTGTGCTTGACTGGATGAAGGAAAGGACACCGCGGGCGCTGAAGAGGTTAAACCCGTCCTCGGCACCACCGAGAGGAGCCATAGAGCGCAATGCAGCAGAGGGAGAGGGAGTCATACTGACCACACCACAGAAAAACACACACACAAAGAGAGAGAGAGAGAGAGACGTAACGAAAGAACAAGAGAGGAAAGGAGGATTGAAGAGAGCCAGAGGAAGCCAAAAAAATTGTAGAAAGAATGAAATAAAAAGAAAAGACTGGATTTTATTGGTCAGGGAGAGATGGAATGATGGGCAACAGCCTCACTGCATTAACAAAAATGTCCCACTTTATATTCAGTAGCCTTAATTACTATAAACTTACACTTAAATTGATCATTTGTTGTCTAATGTTTTAAAGGGCACCTATGATAGAAAGCGGTTTGGACAGAAATGTGTGTAGGTATAATGTGTACACTGTCATATTGGACTGATAGAAACACAATAAGGCTCTTTTTTAAAAATTTCCTGATGTTAAAATAGGATCCAAATTTTAAGGCCCACCGAAACATGGTTTCCCCGCCCCCGCCAACATGTCTCGCATGTAACACGCGAAATCATATCAACAAGACAGGACGTGCGCAAAGCAACTTGGATTAAAAGATCTGTTCAGCTCTCTGTGATCATCTGCAGCGCAAGAATGCTTTTTAAACAGTGCATGTTTGTAAAAAATACAGTAAAACCGCTAATTCATCACTACAGCGGCATAGTGTCGGTACAATTATAAAAGAAGAGATTTTAATCCCGCTTTGTGGACGTTAAATCAGGTTTATTTTGTACATTTACATAACGGATATCCATACAGCAGTGGATATTAATGTGTATCCTGTCACGTTTGCCATGCAAAAACAGTGCAAAGCTAAACATGTGTATGTGCACGCACGCACGCAAACTTTATGACGACATTGTGTGTGACTCATCATTGCAGAAAGGCTTGAATTAACTCCACAACAAATGTATTAAATAACAGTTAGCAAAGTTCTTACGGTAGTAAAGGAGATATGTTTCATTCTTGTCTGTCATCTGCTGTTTATCTATGTGAAGGCTACACGCACCAGAGCAATACAAACAGATCTCTGACACGTATGTGGGAAAGGTGGGCAGGGAGAACGAGGTTATTTCATTAAAGGCACAGGCAACAAAACAGCTACAATGTCCTAAAATTTGAATTAATTGAATTTTGATTTAAAAAGGTATAATAAATAATCTGATGGGTGTTTTGAGCTGAAACTTTACAGACTTATTCTGGAGAAAGAAAAGACTTATCTTAAATCTTAAAAAAGAGGTAAAATAGGTGCCCTTTAAATGGAAAGATGTGCTCTGTGGCCTCTTACTTACCTCTTACTTAAATGGCCTCTTACTGTGTTTTTACATTATACTTATATTTAAAAAAACCTTCATGTAATTACTTCTGTAAATACATTTTATTACACTATTTGCTCTGTTGACCTTTAGGTGGTCGCACACCGGATGCGCTGCTTGACACCACACATTTTAAAATTCTAAACAGAGGTTTCTATCAGGGTGTGCACATTGGCGCCATAAGACGGCAGCTGTCCGCGACCCCCTTAACACTGGAACTACCAGAATTCTATAACTATTATGGCCCATTCACACGGGGCATCAGCGTCAACACTTCCTATACACTTTAAATGGGTGACGTCAAGCGCTGCCAAACTGAATTGTGGGTCCGACGGCGCTGCTCGCTTCAGAAGTTGGGACTTTCTCAACTTTTCAAGCACCAACGGAAGCGTCAGCCAATGAGATCGCTGTATGCAAATACACCAGCTCAGACAGTAGCCGATTGCTGACTAATTTCATTGGCTGACGTTGCTATTACGATTGCATCAGCCCCAACTTCAGACAGGCCCTCCGTCAAGCGTTGACGCTGAGACCCTGTGTAAATCGGGCAGTAGAATACTCAGAACTCTTTTGTGTTTTGTTATTTGAGTAAAATAACAATGTTAGAATGAAATGCACAGACATTTATGAAAAGTCAGGCTACTATAGTTATGGGTTTCATTTTAACAAAGTAATTAAATTACAAAATTTAAAAATGGTCAAAATTACTGCCTTAGCAGTTCTAGTGTTAAACCTACACATACCATCAAACAAGTCCCTGATCTTCCCTTATCTCACTGTAATAGAATACGAAACAATATGTACAATACATTTATTTTTGGTGCAAGTACATAGTAGATAAGGCCACTTGATGGGACCACAAAGGTAACAAAACTAGGTCACAACTACAAAACAAAGCAAACCCAAAACAAGCAAACTCCAGTCAGTTGAACACACCATCATACACAAACATCTCAGAGTATCACAACCACAAACCTCAAAAACAGAAACAAAATGGCTGAGCTCAAGTCAGACTAAAAATGAGGCCATTTACTGAACCGCTGGATCCATTTATGCTAATCCAAACAACTTCACCTCTGAAGTCCTAACAACAGTCTGCCTTCAAAATAGTGAAAAAGCTCAGGTGTTTGGTAAGTGTATCTCATGAAAACATGTCAAAGTCCTATTTTATGGACTAAAAAAGTTTCTAAAAGATCAATTTATTTTTTTCGTTGTATTTTTAAACACATTTGTATATACTTTATACTTATATACTGCTGCTATATATTAATCCTTACAATTAAATGTTAAATAATGCATTTAGTTATATTTTATAAATAATATTATATTTATTACTATTTTATTTTATTATTTTACAGTATTCTTCTATATAATATCTGGACAATATCTTCTTGAGAGATTGTGTGTGAATTAAACTAATCAGTTTATTATTGATTTAGTCCATTGTTCTTTCGAATTGGTTGTTGTCAAAGTTCATTATTAATTATAATTTCTAAATATTTAAATGCATTACTGTTAAAAATGTGGGGATGAAGATGATTGAATGTTTTAATGCTCACAGAAACTGCATTAATATTATCATAAATATAGGAAAAATACACCACTTGATATAATTTCAAAATAGCGGTGTTCTGTTTTAATATATATGTTCATTTATTATTATTTTATTTATATATATATATATATATATATATATATATATATATATATATATATTATATATATATATATATATATATATATATATATTAGTAAAAAGCTGACATTTTAGCATCATTACTCCAGTCTTTGCTGTCTCATAATCCTTCACAAATCATTCTAAAATATAATAAATAATCTTAGTTATTAATTTTATTAAAAATTTGATAATTTTTGTGAAAATGAAGGACTAAAATTTAAAGAACTGCATTTATTTAAATATATTTTTGTAACATTATATATCTTTACTGACTTTAAATTTGAACTACACTGTAAAAAAAAAAAAAAAAAAAAAAAAAAAAGTTGACAACTTAATTAAGGCAACCAGCTTCAGGACAACTTAAATCGAGTCAAGTGCAGTTTATTGGTGGAAAGTTGAGTCAACTTACAATATTGAGTTAAGTCAACTTTTTTTCACAGTGTATAGTATACTTTTAAATATAAACATAATATATATTCTAAAACATTACATTGCATCTAGTGGTGTAACAGATCACATTATGGATCACATTTTTCGGATCATCCAAATAGGGGAGGAGACAAATGTAATTTGCTCTTCATTTATCACAAAAACAGCACTGCAAGAAACTTTTGGTTTTAACAAACAGAACTTAGAACCTGTAATTTTTATTAAAAATAAAATAAAGAATTAATCAGCTCAATAAAAATAAATTGTAAAATATTCAGAACTGTGAAAAATTCACTGTTCTACTACTGTTGCTGATGACACTAAATGTAGAAATCTAACATTATAATTTGTACAACCCATATTTATTTTTAGTCTCATTTTCAATAAATGATTCAGTTATTCACTCATAAAACTTCATGTTTCATTGCTTGATGATCATTTTTGAAGAATTATTCAGTGGCATATTTTTGATGGTTGATTGGTTGAACCTACTGGTTAAATAATGTAATTGCTGCCTACAATTTCCATTTTTGAGGGTTGTTAAATGCATATGACGGTGATTTTAATCTTTACCATAAACATCAGTGGTTTTATCTAAACTATAAACTGTTATCCCAGTACTTCTGTTTAGGGATGCTCATTTCGGTTAATTTTATTAACCGACAACCGCTGCTCGTTAACCGGATATTAACCGTTAACAGATTAATATTAAAAAATATTTAATTGAAAAGAAAAAATTGACGTGTCTATTTTGTGACACATTAAATATTGCATTTTAAAATACTGAATTATTTTAACATGCAAACAGCAGCATACATAACAGAGCATCTTCATGCACCTGTATGTTTCCAACAGCATAGAAAGAAAGAATAAACTAAATAAAAAGAATAAAATAAATAGTCTTGCCTAGATATTTTTTACTTAAATGACACATTTAAATTACAAAACGAAAACACTGAATCCTTTTTAAGAACCGGCAAAAGCTGTTTGTCCAATCATGTTTTTTTCTTCCGTCAAAAAAAAAAAAATCAGGCTACCTCAAATCGATCGCTCCACGAAAAATATACATTTAATTAATGCTGCGCTGTTATTATTATTATATCACAAAAACCCTTTCAACATTTTTAATAGAAGTCATTAGCCTAAAGGTTATGTCATAATGACTTATTTCCTCCATCTCACTCTTCTCACTCACCGTTCATGTGCGCGCGATGCATGTGATGAAAGACAATAGCCGCTTTCCCACTATTGTACCAAATCATTCTAAGAACTTTGGTATGGTTATGGTTGTTTCTCCACTGAGCCTGAAACGCCGTGGCACGATTACAAACCGTTCTCGGCACGGAATTCTCAGCACAGTTAGACAACCGTGCTGAACTGTGCCGACAGATTCTGTGTGTTGACGTCGCGGCTCTGTTGCCACCACAGCTGGCTAAGCAGAAGCGCGCTAGTCATCAGACATCCACATGTAAACTACACTACATTTAACATAAACTGATACAGGTCTAATCGATACAGTTTGAAAAGGGTTTTAAACCACAGAGCAGTCTCTGGCAGAGAAGGGAGTCACTGGCCCACCACATTCTTACGAACATATTTTATTTATCAAAGTTATTATTTCATTGACTTGAATGTAGTTAACCGTGTATAATTACCAACCCATCATCTAATAATAAAATAGCCTATTGTTTTACTCGTGGCTTTATTGCATGCCGTGCTGTATTTGGTAGCACAAAACTCGCTCTGAGAACTTTACCAACAAGTACATGCACTGCTGAAATTTTTTTTTTTTTTTGAATAAAGACACGCTTAAGATCGCTATATCCATGGAACACGGACTTGCAGACTCCATGGACAACGAGGAAATAATTGCACTTTTTTATTCAAAAACCAGACTGCAGCAAGCTTGTTTTGTAATTTAATGCCAGCTATACCACCTGAAAGACGGTTACGGCGTGTCGGCCGTCACCGGAGAAAGTCTAATCTTTCTTAAGTTTTTTGGACTTTGCATGAAAGCTTTATGGAGTGGCACTGTCGAGGTGCTGATTATTGTGTTGGATTTAAATTATAGCCTATAAATGCACCAATAAACAAGTCAAATGAATGAATAAATAAAATAAATATGGATTGTTAAATACCGGTATTGTTTTTACTCAAAAAATATCAATATGTCTTGACAAATGTTTTATAAAAATAAAATGAGCAATTTTCAACATTTCAGCTATAGGCCATTATACGATTCAGTTAAATAAGTTGGACATTTGGGGACATGTAACATGTTTCTGTGTTTTTTTTTCTCGGTTATCTTTAATATATACTGGACAGCTGCACAAAATATTTTCTAAAACGTCAAGCGGGAATTTGTCTAAAATTAAATTGTCTAAAAATAATTAAAATAACAGAAATAAAATGATAAAAATACAAGGATAAAAAGAGCAGCATTTTGCTAAATATAATAGTCCTTTATATGCTTTATATCCTGCTATGTGTTGTTTCATATTCATTTTTTATTTAACTTGATGGATTCAATATTTAATGTTTGAATACTGAAACAAATAAAAGCCATCGCTTAAAAGCTATTTTTTTTACCATCAACATGTAGTATGTTTTATATCATTATCAACTTTTGATATAAAACTGCTGTGTAATTTAATTTATTGTTAAAAATGAAATAATTTAAGTTCTATATTTTTTATTAGTGAAAGTGCCCGCTGACTATTAACAAGGCCTGTCCAAAAATATACTTCTGCCACTAATACAATTGCACTATTTTTGTTGCATTGTCATTGTTTATTTTTCTGTTATGTACAGAGATTTAAAATATATTATTTATTTTCCCTCGAGTCATTTTCAATTATCACGTTACATTTTGGTCATTTTCCCTCCAAATCAAAATTTGCCCGGAGCCGCGCAACATATGACCTCCAAACAGGGCCGGAGCAAGCTTTTCTGGCGCTCTAGGCAAACGACGAGTGCCGCCCACAAACTGAAAGTTAAGGCAGTTCAATCCGAAAAAGCCGGCGGCGGAGCTGGGTGTTGAGATGATACGGGGTTTGTCGTGGACGAAAGCGAAGACCGAAGGGCTCTAAGATGATGCAGGGTTTGTTGCGGACGAAAGCGAAGGGGGGAGATGCGCCGCGGACGCCGCCCTGACTGCTCTGCCGCCTCAATGGACGCGCCGGCCCTGCCTCTAAATAAATACTGGTGCTGTGACTTGTAGCTATATTTAGCACATATAAGAGAGCGGCATAACATAATTGAAGAATGAAACAGACGACTGACGTAAAACGCTTTTTCGGCTCAGTTGACGTTTATTTCAACTGGGAGCACACAGCGCGCAATGGCATAACGTGAGGCGCGCAGGACGCATACGCAGCGCATATTAACAGCACTCACGGCCGTTAATAAACCATTCAAAATATGTGCCTCGCAAAAAGCGCTTTCGGTGATTGGTCCCTTATGCAGCCAAACTTAAAAAATATATAAAATATTATTTTTTAATCATTTAACTGATACCATTAATCAGTTACAAACGCACCCTTTCGGTTAACGGTTAAACGGTTATTTTGAGCATCCCTACTTCTGTTATTTGACTGTTTGTAACTTCATAACTCAAAAGACTAAAGACTCAATCTCTTTCTTTTGCATTTTTCAAACACAGATTTGAATGCAGAGATTCTAAATAATAATAAACATATGCAAATCACCATCATTTATAATTTATGTTACATGGGTGTTGAGATCCCGATCTTTTAATGATTAAACGTGTAGCTTACACTAAAAGCATTAATGCAGGCAAAACAAGTAGTGACAGAAAACACCTTTAATAACCTAAGAAACCCACCACATCCTGAATAACCTACCACAACTTCTTTCGTCATCATTATATTTGACAGAAAACCCTAAATGCTTTCATACATGTGATTTGGATGCGAGAGGCGATCTCTCTGTGATGGTTACAAATTTAGGATTAATCTACAAGTAAAAAAATGTATTAATCTGCGGGTCATGTATGTTCTGAACTGTGGGTTGTGATCCATACGAATCACGGATTAACCGTGATCCATTACACCCCTAATTACCTCCATATATTTTTAGTAAACTTAAAATTAGTTTAGCTATTTTTATCTATTTTATTTCATTTTTTTAAGCCTATTGTGATTCATTTTATACATATGTACAATAGATGAGTGAACATATAAAGGAACTTGTATCTACTTGGATTTGCTGATGTATGCATGTACAGTATGTCATGGTATGATGTAAAACAGATTAAGAATGTGCATAATATAATGTATAGAAATGGTTCCGTGGGCTGGGGGGCTCTGTTGGAGCAAAGATAATTTGTCTCTATTTTTCAATTTTTTTTTAAATTGTTGTCTTATTGAGTAAAATGTCAATAAAAAGATCTAAACAAAAAAAACTAAAGTTTAGCTGATGGACATGATGCACGGGGGGAGGTCTAAAAAGAGGTGCTAATCATTGTTGGGTTTACATACTTTTACTAACAGACCAGCCAATCAGAAAGCAGCATGTCAAAACCAACCGACAATTGTCTGAAGGAGAATGACTGATCTATTTTTGTAAGTACAAACCCTTTGTGTGAAAACTTCTCGACGCCAGGAGTGGCCATTCATTAGAGTCAAATAGAAAACAATAGAGTCGTCATAGCATGAAGGGGAACTCACTGACAATGCAACTCTAAACTAAACTGGGCCAAAATCACCAGATGGTTTGCATTGTGATCAAATTGATCCATGACTGACAGGTGAAATCAGGCCACTCCTGTACATGCATTAATAACATGCACTGACCTAATAAAAAGTGCACAAGCTGAACTGAACGGCAGACATGCATGGCTCTAACTTACCCCCTTTAAGTGAGGATCATGAAGGGAGAAAGAGAGACACCAGGGAGGAGGAACAAACATATGATGGAGTGAGAGGGTCATGTTGACAGGGCAGAGGTGAAACCAAAGTCCGTACTTGTGTGTGTGTGTGTGTGTGTGTGTGTGTGTGTGTGTGTGTGTGTGTTTGTGGCTTTGCACTTACGCAGAGTCGTTTCTTGCGAGCGGGCCATTGTGATGCACACCTGTGTTCTCACTGACCGAGCGCTCTCGACGTGTCTTGGTTTGCGTGCGCACCTGTGTGAAGCACAAAAAAACCTAAAGTGAACAGGTCTATTTTTAGTAACGTTCATTGCTAGCAGAGCTGGGTAGATTACTTATGAATTGTAATCAGCTACTAATTACAAATTACATGACACAATGTGTAATCAGTAATATAATCCTTTGATGGCAATGTGATCTGACTATTTTTGGATTACATTTAGATTACTTTTTACTAAATCAAAGTGGCCGTCGTTGATTTATTTTTAGTAACGTTCATTACTAGCAGAGCTGGGAACATTACTTATGAATTGCAATCAGTTACTAATTACAAATTACATGACAAAAATAGTAATCAGTCATATAATCTCTTAGATGGTAATGTAATCTAACTATTTTTTGGATTACATTTAGATTACTTTTTACTAAACCAAAGAGGCCATCACTTATCTATTTTTAGTAATGTTCATTACAAACAGAGCTGGGTAGATTAATCATAATTTGTAATCAATTACTGATTACAAATTTTATGACAAAATGTGTAATCAGTAATTTAATATCTCAGGTACACTTCTTTGTTAATGTAATCTGAAAATTTTTAGATTACATTTAGATTACTTTTTACTAAACGAAAGTGGCCATTGCTGTTCTATTTTTAGTAACGTTCATTAACAGCAGAGCTGGGTAGATTACTTATGAATTGTAATCAGTTACTGATTAGAAATTTCATGACAACTAAATTTGTAATCAGTAATATATGTTAATTACACTTTTTGGTAATATAATCTGACTACTTCTGGATTATATTTAGATTACTTTTTACTAAACCAAAGTGGCCATCACTGATCCATTTTTAGTAACTTTCACTAACTAGCAGAGCTGGGTAGATTACTTATGAATTGTAATCAGTTACTGATTGCAAATTACATGACAAAAATTTGTAATCAGTAATATAATATGTTAGATTACCAAATTTTAGTAATGTAATCTGACTACTTTCGGATTACATTTAGATTACTTTTTACTAAACCAAAGTGGCTGTTGCTGATCTATTTTTAGTAACGACCATTAACAGCAGAGCTGGATAGATTACTTATGAATTGTTACTGATTACAAATTACATGACAAAAATGTGTAATCAGTAATATAATATGTTAGATTACATAATTTTGGTAATGTAATCTGACTACTTTTGGATTACAATTAGATTACTTTTTACTAAACCAAAGTGGCTGTCGCTGAACTACTTTTGGTTACGTTCGTTGCAAGCAGAGCTGGGTAGATTAATCATGAACTGTAATCAGTTACTGATTACAAATTACATGACAAAAATTTGTAATCAGTAATATAATATGTTAGATTACCAAATTTTAGTAATGTAATCTGACTACTTTCGGATTACATTTAGATTACTTTTTACTAAACCAAAGTGGCCATCACTTATCTATTTTTAGTAACGTCCACTACAAGCAGAGCTGGGTAGATTAATCATAATTTGCAATCAATTACTGATTACAAATTCTATGACAAAATGTGTAATCAGTAATATAATATCTCAGGTACACTTTGTTAATGTAATCTAACAATTTTTAGATTACGTTTAGATTACTTTTTACTAAACTAAAGTGGCCATTGCTGTTCTATTTTTAGTAACGTTCAGTAACATCAGAGCTGGGTAGATTACTTACGAATTGTAATCAGTTACTGATTAGAAATTTCATGACAACTACATTTGTAATTAGTAATATAATATGTTAATTACACTTTTCGGTAATATAATCTGACTACTTCTGGATTATATTTAGATTAATATTTACTAAACCAAAGTGGCCGTCACTGATCCATTTTTAGTAACGTCCACTACTAGCAGAGCTGGGTAGATTACTTATGAATTGTAATCAGTTACTGATTGCAAATTACATGACAAAAATTTGTAATCAGTATTATAATATGTTAGATTACCAAATTTTAGTAATGCAATCTGACTACTTTCGGATTACATTTAGATTACTTTTTACTAAACCAAAGTGGCTGTTGCTGATCTATTTTTAGTAACGACCATTAACAGCAGAGCTGGATAGATTACTTATGAATTGTTACTGATTACAAATTACATGACAAAAATGTGTAATCAGTAATAATATGTTAGATTACACAATTTTGGTAATGTAATCTAACTATTTTGGATTACATTTTGATTACTTTTCACTAAACCAAAGTGGCTGTCGCTGAACTATTTTTAGTAACGTTCATTGCAAGCAGAGCTGGGTAGATTAATCATGAACTGTAATCAGTTACTGATTACAAAATACATGACAAAAATGTGTAATCAGTAATATATTATGTTAGATTCCACAATTTTGGTAATGTAATTAACCATTTTTGGATTACATTTAGATAATTTTTTATTAAACCAAAGTGGCCATTGCTGATCTATTTTTAGTAACGTCCACTACTAGAAGAGCTGGGTAGATTACTTATGAACTGTAATCAGTTACTTATTAGAAATTTTTAATTTTAGATTACACATTTTTGGTAATGTAATCTGGCTACTTTTAGGGTGCTTTCACATATGTGGTTCGGTTCATTTGGTCCAGACCAAAGGCAACAAATGATACATTGTAGCATTTTTCTGCCGCTTTGGGTCCCTTTCACACCACACTGATTGCTTTGGTCCGAACCAGCTGAAACGAACCAAAATGCAGTCATGTGACAAAATCTACATCACTCATTGGCCAGATGTAATTGAACGTATTTCCTAAACTGCTTTTCAATTGGTCAGAATTCACGTGGAACTACCGCAAATAAACAAACCGGCAGACACACAATGTCGCTGCGCTGGCTGACGCAGTATCCCTGGTCATAGTATACTATGTAGTTTGTATGCATCACTTTAGACAAACTATACATTTCGAGAATGAAGGGCGGCTGGGGCTGGAAAACAATGTTTTAATGCATTGCAATCGGCGAAAGCATTAGGAGAAGGCGTGAAATAACTTAGCTAAACTGCGACATGGTCATCTTTCGGAAATATCACCAATGATCCATCAGGTAATGTTTCTCCCTCCCTCCCTCTCTCTCTCTGTTTAAAACTGTTGGTAAAGCGCTGTCAACAAATATTTTTCCTCCAAACCCCATAAGAAAGACAGCGCATCGCACTACGGCAGCTGGATTAGTCCAAAAAGGCGCAGTACTTTTTGCGGTTGGGTCAGTTTTAGTTTGGATCACGTTCTCACCACAAACGAACCGCTCCAGGGTTCGTTTGAAAGCGTACCGAGACCACCTCTTCAAGCAGGTCTCGGTGCGCTTTTTTGGTGCGCTTTTGGTGCGCACCCAAGTGCGATTGCTACGTTCTCACCTGCCCAAACGAACCGCACCAAGAGGGAAAACGAACTCTAGTGCGATTCAACTGAACTAAATAAGGCAGGTGTGAAAGCACCCTTAGATTACTTTTGTGCTGACCCTTATTTGATGCCACATATAATCATGTATAATTTTTACAGATAAAATAAATAATATATATATTTGATTTTTAATCCTTTTGGGCTGTTGAAGATGTTTTCATCCACTCTGGGTCAACAGTAAAAATTATGATTTTTACTTCTTCTCAACAGTTAAAACCATTTATTTGGTTATATATAGTGTATTATAATTTGGCATATATATATTATAAACAATAAAAAAAGGCTAATTAAACGAATCTTGTGTGCCATTGTGTAATTAATATGTAATCCATTAAAAAGTAACCGTAGTATGATTATGAGTAGTTTAAACAGTGGTTTACTCTAATTATTAGTACTTTTTGTAATCTGATTATGTAAGCCAGATTACGTATATTTTATTTCTACCCAGCTCTAAAGACCAGTCACATTAACAAAGCCCTCATTTTACTAATTTTAACCTGTCCCACTTACTTCTTCGCTGGGCTGACTGGCGGAGCTTGTCTGCTCCATTTCGAGGAAGTCAAGGGGACGATCGCTGAGCGTAAGAACCCGAGGCGGCGTCTTGAGGGACAGTGTGGACTCCTGTGGGGTGGACTGGATGAGGTCCAGATCTCTGGGGAATGGCATATCATCACTGTTTCCTAATGAAAGATGAGTGTCCCATTAGATATTGGTTCACATAATAATATAGTGTGGGTAAAACTCACGTCAGTGTACACTGTAAAAAGTGATTTCTTGACTTTAAACTAAACACTATTGGTTGTTACTCTATGTCATTTTTCAGTTGAGATTACATCAAACATCAAATAATAATGCACATTTTAAAGCACTTCACGAGACCCTTTAAAATGTTAATATCCTTTCCTAGCTTCCTATATTTCACCTGCCACTATGATTCTCTCAGGAACGTGCATCATTGCGGTGTGGAGCAGCTCGTGGTCAGGAAGCTCCTGGTCTTCAGATCCATACGGAGCCACTTTAAGCTGCTCAGGGATGCGCATTCTCTGACTGATGCCCTCGGTGTACTCCAGCTCATAGTGGATCCGGTTCATCTCCGCTATCTCGGCTGTGGGAGAGGGGAACGCCGCTCCACTCATCTACAGGGAAGGGAAGAATACATTTGATCATGTATGAAGTGAGGAAAGACCTAAACATGAACATCACAGCCCCAATAATTCATCCCTTCATTTTCCTTTGGCTTAGTCCTTTATGGGGGCGCACGCGCGAAAAGTAGTCGTGTTTTGTTGAGCTGCACTCTGATAATATTTCATTTAGATTATAACTCTATCTTTCGTGTCTTTATTTTATTTAATAACTAACAGTCATATCTTGGATCAATTTTTAATAGTTGGAAGTAGGATTTCATTTATTTTCGTAACTTTATGGGTGTTTTTCCTGACTTTTCCTGATCCATTGCGTGTTCGATCATGGCATCTAGAAATTAGAGTTGCACGGTTTACCGGTACTATGGTAGTATCGCGATACTATGGCTCCAAAATACTGGTGGTGCCACTGTAGTTTGTAAACGGTAGTATGATTATTAACGGTCTATCTAAAATACATAATATTGCATGTGAAAAAGTAACTAAAATGCTCACACGTTTGTGCAACATTAGACCTTTTTATTTGAATAGTCTGTGGAGCCCTTTAAGGTTGCAAACTGTAGATTTCACGCCTTTTATGGTAGCCTATTGCACGTTTTAGTTCAAATCTGAATCAGTTTATTTCTGCACCTGTCATGATTTAGTAGCTACAACAACCGCGACAATCTCGATTCTTACCTGATAAGACTGAAAAAAAAAAAAAACAATAGATAAAGGAAACATTTAAACAATTTTTGACCACTTCATATAGCCTAATTTGGTTGGAAAAATGCTCTTTTTGTAACAAATTTTCCAAGGCAATGAAATAATCAGTTCATTTCAGTTCATTACAACCACATCGGTTCAAATCAGGGTTTCTGCAGGTTTCACAAAGTCAAATTAAAGACTTTTTAAGACCCTTTTAAGACCATTATGAGTGAGATTTCAGAGTTATACAGGGCTAAACCCTAAGAATTAATACTTGCCCCATAAAAAAATTCAAATGACTTAAAGAAAATGTGTCAAAACAAGCAAACTAATAAACTAAATGTACAACAATCCATTCAGGTCAGTGTAATTACTCCATATATCCTATAAACACACTGAGAACTTATACATTTTATTGTAAGGAAAATAATGAAACCATATTGGTAAATTAAAAATAGAGTTTGTTAAAAAAAGAATTGAGATGGGTTGTTGGTAGCTGTATGGGTGTTGGCCTGATTGGCTTTATATGGACATTGGAAAATTAAGACCCGTTAAAAATTATTTAAGACCTACAAGTCAATATTTCAGTGAATGTAAGACATTTTAAGGCCTAATATGTTGTTTTTGAAATTTAAGACTTCATAAGACCCAACCAAAGAGCAGAGAATCACCAAGAGGCGACACTCTAGTGTGATTTGGGAAACAGCCACTAGATGGCGCGGCGGCCATTTTGAAATGAAAACTCCAATAGAACAACAGCATATTATTAGTCTGTAAAATAAACTATTAAAAGTGCTGATGATTGCGTTAGTAAGTGTTGTATTGTCGTCTTTCAGGTTGTATCTCAGCTTTAATGCGCTTTTAAAATAAATAAATCAAAAACAAAGCAGCTGCTTGCCATCGCGACAGCAATAAGATCCAATGGACAGCCGACTGCTTTCACTCCAAAATGGCTGGAATCCGGGGCTGTTGCTGGGTGCTGCTGTTGCAATGGAACGTTCCATTGAGTGTCACCTCTTGGTCATTCTAAGCTCTTTGACCCAACAGTAACCATGTAAATGAAATTGTAAAAGAAAATACATTTAAAAAATACCGCAAAGACATGCTTTAAAATCTCTCAGTCATCAAAACTGGAATCACAGGTTGTCTGACTTGCTGAGGTAAATAGAGTTATAAATAGAGTTTGTTTAAAAAAAATCCTCTACGAACAGTTTCTTCAGAGCCCAAAATATGTTACATAAAGTACTTCTTACGTATTTTGTATTTATTTTGAGCTGATCCACCAAAATACTCAAAACAAAACAATGCAAGTGCTTTACTGTAGTACTTCTGCTGCCAATTCTGCATCGCTTCCAATGCACATGAAACCAAAACAACACATACTGATGTAACGTAGTTTTTATATTCACACATTCGTTCATTTTTGAACTTGTGACACGGTCTCTATATTGTTTACCACGCTACTTTGAATATTGGATCTGAAATAGCACGCAAGTATGACTTAAAAACAACATTAGCACCATTTAATTGACTGTGAACAATGTTGTACTTTGATAGACGATGGCTGCTAATATGATTTCCCTGTGAGAAATTCAAAACGGGTTTCTTTTAAACTGATCCACAGGTTTTATCTTGTCAAGAAATTTATACAAAAGTTTAAAGTTGACAATGACTTGAGTTGTTCTTTTTGTTTGAATGCTGACGAAACGGTGATACATTTATTTTGGCCATGTCATTACATTCAGGAGTTTTGGAATAATGTTGATTTTTTTTGTTAAGATGAAGATTCAACCAGAATTTTCTATACAACTGAAAAGTATTATATTTGGGTATTTTAACTGGGGCCCCACAAAAGAAAATAATGTTTTTTAAATAGATTTAATCATTTTAAGCAAATTTTAAATTCTCAAATAGTAAACCTGCCTTTGTGGTCTTCTTAAAAGATATGAAGAATTATATAAAGTTGATTTCAGGATTGTCTATTAAGAAAGCTTTAAAAACTATCAAATTATGATTCTTCAAATAAGATCTTTGTATAAGTAATCTTAAATTAACCCTTGTAATTGCAAAAAACTTTGTTATTTTTCCATTGTTCCTTATTGTACACAGAAAAAAATGGTACAATGTTGTACCAAAGAAGGTACAAACTCTTGTCACTGGGGCAGTACCTTTTTATGGAACAGAATTGTACCTTAAGACAAAGAAACAAATTTGTACCATTGCAGTTTGTATCTTTAAGGATATGATTTGTACCATGGAAAATTAAAATATGCCTTTGGTTTTAAAAACCTGTAGACACAATATTGTGCCTTCATCAAAGGTACAAATCTAATCTATGAAGGTACCACTACAGTGACAAGACACTTTGTACCTTAACAGTGTCAAATGTGTTCCTTCAAAAGGCATTTTGCTTTATCAAAAATGCGTCAATTTATTTTCAGTAAATATAAATCATCAAATACATTTATTAAACAACGTTTTTTTTTTTTTTAAGTTTATTTTTGTGTAAATGCACCTTTTCCATTTACAATAAAGAATAAAAAATACTTTAACATTAATCAAAAGATCTATTTTTTGCTAAACATTTCACAAAACTTTCCACAAAAATGTCTCCCATGTACAATATAACACTTTTTCTTTCTCCAGGTTTCACACAATACCTTTGTAATCACTAAAAAGAATTATGAAAAAGTATTGTATTGAGATATGCACAATGTTTGATTAGTTCTACAATACTAAAATGTCTGCATGAACTCTTTGCATATGCAGGACTTTTGCCAGCTCATGTGCGTAGTGGAAAGCAAACGCCAAAATGTGCGGATATCAATAATGAAAATGTATTTATCAGAAAATGCTTAACACATGTTTATTAAAAATGCCTTAAATGTTTAGCTTACAATGCCTACTGTATAGTTTTGTTTTACCAGTTGTTTTGTATTATAGAACTTAATAACTAATGTTTATGAGTTTCTTTAAACATATGCTTTTAAATGATTATTCATGTTTTAATATGGAAATTATTCATAAATCACTTTGCCATTCCAGTAATATTTATATTTATAGATAATTTAATAAACAAGGAGTTGCCCAACACTTATGTAGCTTTTTTATGAGAACAATTGTGTACCTTCTGTACCATATAAGGTACAACTTTTACAAAGGTACAAAACTGTTCCTTAAGGAACATTATTATTTGTACCACCATGTACCTTTTTTCTGAGTGTACTGTACTGTTTGTCATGGTCACTTATTGTAATTTAAGTTTTATGTACTGTTATTATTCAGCAATAAAAAGTCTGAATGTGTGAATATAAAACCAACTTTACCCAACATGGCTTATGACACTTACCTCTAATCTAAACTGAGTTTTTTTTATTATTATTTTATTTCTAATGCAACTAAATAATATCAAGACATTTATTATTGAGGTAAAGTTGGTTTTATATTCACACATTCTGACTTTCTCAATAATATAAATTCAGAAATGTATTCTTTGCAAATTCTAAATAGTAAAATCATATTAGCAGCAATGACTATAAGAGTACAACGTTGTTCACAGTAAGATAAATAGTGCTAATGCTGTTTTGAAGTCGTACTTACATGTGATTTTAGACCCAATATTAAAAGTAGCATTTTAAACAACATAGGGAACATGTCACAAGTTGTCACAGAACGAATGTGCAAATATAAACCAGCTTTACCTCAATACATTTATTTAACATACGAATGACGCAAATCATCGTCAGATTCTCAGGCTACACCGAAGCAGTTAAAAGTAACGCAGATATCATCAGTATTTGTGGTTTGATCATGAGATCAGCTATTTCAGGAAGCAGAATGCCACTGAATACACAGCCCCAAGTTGAATCTCCCAGTAAGCATATCTATTAAATCAAGGCATGCTTTTGTGGGTTATATTTCAGGAAGATATCCAAATAAAAAGTACGTTAACGTTACATCCATAAGTGTTGTTTTGGTTTCATTTGGGCTGAAAGCGATGCAGCATTATAAGGTTACTACAGTAAAGCACCTGCATTATTTTGTTTTGAATATTTGGGTGGATCAGATCAAAATCAATACAAAATACATACTTTATGTATCATATTTTGGGCTCTGAAGAAATTGTTCGTGAAATCAATAAAGGATGAGTACATCAGGGCCCTGCAGTACATCAATGACAGTTAGAGATTAATTAAAAATCACACCAGCAACGCATTTAGACTCATACCTTCGCCGAGTTCAAATCCACCGACGGATTGTACACGTTAAAGAGGAATGATATAGCAAAACCGGAAAATTTTTAGGATAAGAGAATCATCCCGGACCACAGCACAGACCAGCTCAACCCAGACCAACCACAGCGCCGTGAAGCTAGCAGACGCATTCAACTGTATTGACGCAAGAGCGTAAAAAGCGCTTTTCAAATTAAAAGTCCCACTGCTATGCAATTAAAAGTCACGAGTTTTCGTTTGTTACAGTCTGTCATTTTTATCAACCAAATAAAAACATGATGTGTTATATAATTATCTTTTAAATTGCACACGCAAGTTAATGTTGGTACCATATAGGTTTATTATCTCAATATAATTGTATTATTTCTCAACGTTACCGTCTATTTCAGGTACTCTGGATTTACTGAAGTTACAAGGTACGGAGTGCATAGATATTTGGGGTGTAAGTTAGTTAAATGTTATTATTTTTTACTCTATAAACAACTCATAACGTTTCTTGGATGAATTTGAAGTAAATAAAATGTAGTCATTTGCAGAAAACGACATTTGGTCAAAATGGCAGATGTTTTGATTCTAGAGATAACGTTATTCTAAAAAATAGCCTATTAACACTTCTTGAAAAACTGGAAGGCTTATTGTGTTCTCTTAAAATCAAAACTACAAAACAATTATTTAATTGATAGCTACAGTAAGTAATTAAAAAATCGTTTGAATACACAGAGCATTGTAGTAGTAGGCTATAATGAAATCGGTTTGTATTGGATTAATTAGTTTGTATTCTGGAAGTATAGTAAAGTATAACCGCGATGTTGAAGGGCTTATTCGTATTTTCCTGATGGCCCTATACAGCGGCAGATTGTATGTGTGCGCGGCGCGCGCGTGTGTGTGCGTCGTAAGGAAGAGCGCTGAGCAATTGTCCAGTCTGTCTCAGTCTGTGCTCAGTTGAGGACAGCAGCTCCAGGACTCTAGGATGCTCGATTTTTTCAGTTTGCAAGGAGAAAACTTTTAGTGCTTTCCTAAATATATTAAGCTAACTCTTATAATGAAGTGATCGGACCCTTTAAAGTGGACAGCGGGCCCCTGGAAGCTGCTCGGACGAGTGTTGCTGCATGTGGATGCTGTGAACGATGAGCTGCTCCGGGGCTCTCCTGCTCTGCTGTGGGATAATGATGATGATGATGATGATCGGGGCAGCATCACTGGACCTCCAGCCTGACATGTGAGGAACTTAACTTTTAGATTTACACATCACGCACTGTAAAAATGCTGGGTTCTACACAATTCCTTCATGTTGTCCCAACACAAATCGATTAAGTTAACGTACCCTAATTAATGTTAATTGTATTAGCCTAAAGTAATTCAGGGCATTGTATTAAATGGCGTGAAATGATTGTGGATAGCCTATACGGATCACGCATACAATATTTAAATAATGTTACATTTTCTGATAAACGACAGTATATTTAAAGTTTTCAGCCGTAAATATTCATTCAAGTAGCACTTCATAAACAAACAAAAAAGTTCAACGAAAGGTCGCTGATTCGAGCCTCGGCTGGGTCAGTTGGCGTTTCTGTGTGGAGTTTGCATGTTCACCCCGTGTTCGTGTGGGTTTCCTCCGGGTGCTCCGGTTTCCCCCACAGTCCATGTAGCCTACATTAACCCATTAACCCCCCCAGTTTTGAGTTTACACTTGACTATGATGATTAGTCCAGGTTTAGACAAAAAATGTATTGTAAAAAGTGAGGTACGGTGGTAATAAAATTCACTATTATTCATAATAGTTTTCTTTGATTACTGCACTGTAAAAAAATGATCAATTAGTAAACAGCATATGTTTTTAGGTCATTGTAACTTACTAAACTAAGTTACTCATGTTCTTACTTAATTATAAAAGTTACACAAACTTTCAAACAATAAAAAGTTACTAAAAAGTCAGTTTAACAATGTACAGTCAAAGGACTCATAAGGTTAATTTGATTCAGCTTAAAAATTTAAGGCAACCAGGGTTTATTTACAATGTGGATGCTCTGATAACCCAGCACACACTCAAAATAATATTTTTGCTGCTTGATCAAACTATACTTATTAAGAATGAGCTGAATCAACACACTTCTTGAGGGTTTTTGTGGGATAACTTAATTGTTTTATGTTTAATAAACCTAAATTTGTTAAAACAATTATACGTTAACTTAATCGATTTGTGTTGGGACAATTGTGTAGGACCCAGCATTTTACAGTGCATGTTGAGGTGAACTTTGATAGAAAACATTCATCAAATTTAAACTGGAGAACTTTTTCCTATAGGACATCATATGCATGAACTTTTATTGAATATTTTTGTTTGTTCATGAAGTTCTACTTGAATGAGACCTTTAATTAAAGCTGAAAAGTAGATTTTTACTGTCGTTTATAAGAAAATGTAACATTATTTAAATATCATGAAAGGTTTATCTGAGTATAAGCTATCCTCAATCAGTTTTGTTCAAATTAACACAATGACTTTAATTACTTTTTTAAGCTAATACAATTAACAATAATCATTCATTCATTTTCTTTTTGGCTTTGTCCTTTTATTAATCTGGGGTCACCACAGTGGAATGAACCTCTTAACAATAATTAATAATAAAAATGTAGAATTACTTAATAAGAGAAGTCATAGCGTAATGATGTGAAACCGAAGATTAATTTAATTGTTTCTTGGGCCATGGATTTGAATGAAGAAGTGGCTGATGAGATCTGGGAAGAAGCCCTGTCGAGAATTAAAAAAGGTTGAGACAATAATGAATCCAATTTAAAGTTTTACATCGCCTTCATTTCTCTAAAACTAGATTAAGTTAAATATTTCCCTCTGTATCTCCTCAATGTGACAGATGTGGTGGGGCAGAAGGGACTCTGGCACATTTATTTTGGTTTTGTCCTGTTCTTTTTGAGTTTTGGTCCAGCATTTTTGAGTTGTTTTCCACTGCTTATGGAACCAGTATCCAACCTGACTTCAATTTGGCTATTTTTGGATATGCAAATATAATGAACACCTTTCCATCAACCCAACAGCAAGCCCTGATGGTTGGCATGATTACAGCTAAAAAGATGATCTTACATGACTGGAAATCTCCAAATGCTCCCTGTTTAAAGAGATGGTTGAATGAGCCGCTTTATGTCATTGAAATGGAACAACTACATCTTGAAACTTCACAGAAAAAGCTGAAAGCACATGGGGACTTATCTTAAGACTCTTGGGAATCTAGCATTTTACGTTTGTAAATTTTCATCTCTAACCTATATATTCATGACACTGACTTTTTAAAACGTGAATACTGTCATCTTTAAAAAAAAATAAGTTTATGCTACATATGTCGAGTCCATATACAGTTCAGGTCAGAATTATTAGCCCCCTGATTTATTCGCCCCCCTGTTTAATTTTTTCCCAAATTTCTGTTTAACGGAGAAAAGATTTTTTCAACACATTTCTAAACATAATAGTTTTAATAACTCATTTGTAATAACTGATTTAATTTATCTTTGCCGTGATGACAGTAAATAATATTTTACTAGATATTTTTCAAGACACTTCTATACAGCTTAAAGTGACATTTAAAGGCTTAACTAGGTTAATTAGGTTAACTAGGAAGGTTAGGGTAATTAGGCAATTTATTGTATAATGATGGTTTGTTCTGCAGACTATCAGAAAAAAATGAGCTTAAAGGGGCTAATAATTTTGTCCCTAAAATGGTTTTTAAAAAATAATAACTGCTTTTATTTTAGCCAAAATAAAACAAATAAAACTTTCTCCAGAAGAAAAAATATTATCAGACATACTGTGAAAATTTCCTTGCTCTGTTTAACATAATTTGGGAAATATTTAAAAAAGAAAAAAAAATTCAAAGGGGGCTAATAATTCTGACTACAACAATGTATATATTTGGTAACTGAGACGACCCCCCCCCCCCACCCTTTTTTTTTAGAATATTTTTTATTCTTCTTTTTATTGGTATTGTACAGTTTTTGTTTAATATCTTATAAATGTTAAATAAAACAAAATATTACATTTTTTGACTGTTACTGTAGTGATTTAACTGCCCTATAGGTGTTGCTAAAAGCGGGATTCATTTTTATATTAAATATTTGAGCTATTACTGTATAGGTCTTGCAACTTTTTTTTTTGTTGCTAAAAATCAACACTATCTATTTAATGAGCCACTACATCAAAAGTCCATCTATGATTATATTCTGGCAATTTTAGATCTGTTTAGTCAATCTCTGCTGCATGACCTCTTATATTTATTTGTCATCTAAAAAGTTATTCAGTAAAAACAAAGAAGACTGCAGTTTTATTTATTTATTTATTTATTTATTTATTTATTTATTTATTTATTTAATAAAGGGATAGTTAAATCCAAAATAAAAATTGTCACCATTTACTCACCCTTGTTCAAAACCTGTTTGAGTTTCTTTAATTCTGTTGAACATAAAAGAAGAATTTCAGAAACCGGTAACCCTTGACTTATAGTGTTTCCTACTATGGAAGTTAATGGTTACCGGTTACCAGCATTCTTCAAAATATCTTATTTTGTGTTGAGCAGAAAAAAGAAACTCAAGGTTTGCAACTTGAGGCAGAGTAAATAGTAAATAGGGGCGACATGGTGGCTCAGTGGCTAGCACTGTCGCCTCAAAGCAAGAAGGTTGCTAGATTGAGTTTCGACTGGGTCAGTTGGCATTTCTGTGTGGAGCTTGCATTTTCTCCCCATGTTACTGTGGGTTTCCTCCGGGTGCTCCGGTTTCCCCCACAGTCCAAAGACATGCGGTATAGGTGAATTGAATAAACTAAATCGGCCGTAGTGTATGTGTGTGCATGTAAGAGTGTATGGGTGTTTCCCAGCACCGGGTGGCAGCTGGAAGGGCATCCGCTGTGTAAAACATATGCTGGATAATTTGGCGGTTCATTCCGCTGTGGCGACCCCTGATAAATAAAGGGACTAAGCCGAAAAGAAGATGAATGAATGAATAAATAGTGAATAGATGAACCATTTTTGGCTGAACTATCCTTTCAACTGCAGTTCACCAAGAGTTGCATGCTTCAATTATATTCATGCAATAGCGATCATCAAATAATCGAGCTGATTCTGTGAACATGTGATTTACATTTGTAAATGCAAATACATTCACTTGTCGCAAATGGACTAGACCTGAAAGAATTTGGAGCGTGACTGAGGCCAGAGTCTTTGACACTCTGACTGGAGGGCTGATCCGGCGTGTGGCTGTGCCATTTATCTGTGAGCCCCTATAATGAACTCAGGATGTGCTGTATTAAGCCCAGATGCTCATAGAGGAAGCAACCCGAGCGAGAACATGATGACCCTCTCTAAGGGAAAGAGCCCAGACTCAGCACACTCACACAGTCAAAATACAGAAATCAAGAGCCTGAATGTCACAGATGGATGACCTCTAAAAGTGATCTAATTCAGAATAAAATGTGTAGATTTGGAAATGTTCCGTTAAGCTTTCAGGTGAAAAATCTATTTAGAACTTAAAGCAAATGATTTTTATTATAAAACTTAAAGAAAAAAGAAAGAAAAAAGAAGAAAAAGAAATCCATATACTGCAACCAAACATGTAAACAGATGATATTTATAGATAAGTACATCTAGATGGTTGCTAGGCAGTTGCTAAGATAAAATGAGTGGTTGGTAGGGTACTCTGAGTGGTTTCTAGGTAGTTCCAATAGTTTGGCTATAGGGTTCACTATGTGGTTGCTTTGCAGTTACTAGGAAACTGGGCAGTTGCTCTACATGGTTGCTAAGGTATACTAGGTTGCTAGGGTGTTGCTAGAGTACTTTGGTTTGTTGCCAAGGTGTTGATAGAGTATTGTATGTGGTTGTTAAGGTAAACTGGGTGTTTGCTAGGACATTGCATGACAGTTGCTAGAGTAATTTAGGTAGTTGCTAGTTTGCTGCTATGGTAGGTGGTTTATAAGATTAGATGGATGGTTGCTAGGACATTGCTTGACAGTAATTTTGGTGGTTGCTAGGCAGATGCTTGGGTGTTGTTAAGTGGTTGCTAAGGTATTTTGTGTGATGGCTAGGTAGTTCCAATGGTGTGGCTATAGGGTTCACTATGTAATTGCTTTACAGGAAACTCTGGGCAGTTGCTCTATGTGGTTGCTAAGATACAATAGGTTGCTAGGGTGTTGCTAGAGTACTCTGGTGTGTTGCCAAGGTGTTGATAGAGTATTGTATGTGGTTGTTAATGTAAACTGGGTGTTTGCTAGGACATTGCATGACAGTTGCTAGAGTAATTTAGGTAGTTGCTAGTTTGCTGCTATGGTAGGTGGTTTATAAGATAAGATGGATGGTTGCTAGGACATTGCTTGACAGTAATTTTGGTGGTTGCTAGGCAGATGCTTGGGTGTTGTTAAGTGGTTGCTAAGGTATTTTGTGTGATGGCTAGGTAGTTCCAATGGTGTGGCTATAGGGTTCACTATGTAATTGCTTTACAGTTACTAGAAAACTCTGGGCAGTTGCTCTATGTGGTTGCTAAGATACAATAGGTTGCTAGGGTGTTGCTAGAGTACTCTGGTTTGTTGCCAAGGTGTTGATAGAGTATTGTATGTGGTTGTTAAGGTAAACTGGGTGTTTGCTAGGACATTGCTTGACAGTTGCTTGAGTAATTTAGGTGGTTGCTAGGGTGCTGCTATTGTATCGCAGGTGGTTTCTAAGATATGATGTATTGCTAGGAGATTGCTTGACAGTTACTAGAGTAATTTAAGTGGTTGCTGGGTGGTTGCTAGGGTGCTGTGCTACGGTATAGTAGGTAGTTTCTAAGATAAAATGGGTGTTTGCTAGGACATTGCTTGACTGTTGCTAGAGTAATTTTGGTGGTTGCTAGGCAGATGCGTAGGTGTTGTTAAGTGGTTGCTAAGGTATTCTGTGTGGTGGCTAGGTAGTTCCAAAAGTTTGGCTATAGGGTTCACTATGTGATTGCTTTGCATGTGCTAGGTTACTCTGGGCAGTTGCTCTATGTGGTTGTTAAGGTACATAGATATACCCTAGATATCGCATACAGACCCTGAGCATACGTCAATAGCGCCACCACATTTGTACAGTGCTCCCAGCACATATGTCATTCAATCACACTAGTCAAGACGGTGTGCCAACGTGAAGATGCTGGACTTTAGCGCTGTGTACGGGTGTAGTAACGAGCAAACAAAGAAAACAAAGCACAAAGGCAGAACATTTCATAGGTAAGATTTCGTTTTTTACGTTTTTATGTTATGAACTTTTGTGCTCAACAAGTAACGTTATTGATGATAATACAGACACTTACTGCATTCACTATAAGGCAAAGTAGCACCAACTTGCACTAAATACTGGGCTTATGCTAGTTTTGTTGCATAAAATCAGCAAACAATGCAAAAGAGATATGACAACGAAACGCTGCGGTGCCAGAAACTTGTAATATTGTCGTATTTGCTAGGACATTGCTTCATTGACAGTTGCTAGAATAATTTTGGTGGTTGCTAGGTAGATGCGTAGGTGTTGGTAAGTGGTTGCTAAGGTATTTTGTGTGGTGGCTAGGCAGTTCCAATAGTTTGGCTATAGGGTTCACTATGTGGTTGCTTTGCAGTTGCTAGGTTACTCTGGGCAGTTGCTCTATGTGGTTGTTAAGGTATACTATGCTAGGGTGTTGCTAGAATACACTGGTTTGTTGCCATGGTGTTGCTAGAGTATTGTATGTAGTTGTTAAGGTAAACTGGGTGTTTGCCTGGACATTGCTTGACTGTTGCTAAAGTAATTTAGGTGGTTGCTGGGTGGTTGCTAGGGTGCTGCTACAGTATTGCAGGTAGTTTCTAAGATAAAATGGGTGGTTGTTGGGACATTCCGTGACAGTTGCTAGAGTTCTTTTGGTGGTTGCTAGGCAGAAGCTTGGGTGTTGTCAAGTGGTTGCTAAGGTATTCTGTGTGGTGGTTAGGCAGTTGCTAAAGTAGGTGGTTGCAAGGGTGTTGCTTTTTTGCATCTTAAACTCACTTATTTAGCAAAGTGTTTCATCTGTATTTTAATTGTTAACATTTTTGTAACAATTTTATATGATTTATGATTATTATTAGTTGTATAAAACTATAGAGATTTATTATTACCCTCATCTCAGTTTTACTATAATATAATAACAGTAACACAGATAATACGATAAACAATTAACAGATAATAACAGATAAATGTGTGCGTTGGTCCAACCAGTTGTTTGAATCTCCAACTCGTGGTTCAGCATGTTTTTGGAGGATTAAACTTTACAAGCTGTGGGAACATTTGGTCAACATCTAAAAATGAGCTCTTTCCGCAGCCTCAGGATCTAAGAGGTAGATCACTGGATTTTTCTCCTTACTGACTTACAGCATAATCAAAGTTGAACTCATTTTAGATTTGTACACAGCCTTGTAACTACATAATACGTTGTCAAGACTCAATATAGCTATTTAGTTTTCCAAGTACTCATTTTACATTCTTGTTTGATTATTACATGTTCTCCATATGGCCTAAACATGCATTATACTTGCACAATTAATTTATTCTGCTTATATGTCAGCTAGTGTGCACACATGCATGAACATTTCCATTTAATTTTTTAACATATGAACAAGATGGATAGTTATGACATCACCTCTGCTGTGCTTTGATGTGGATTTAGTCTTTTATTTGCATGTTGCAGCATGTGTTTTACATGCTTTTTATGATATTATTTGCATACAATTGATTTACTATTCATTCATTCATTTTCTTTTTGGCTTAGTCCCTTTATTAATCAGGGGTCACCACAGCAGAATGAACCACCAACTTATCCAGCATATGTTTTACGCAGCAGATGCCCTGCCAGCTGCATCCCATCTCTGGGAAACACTACGGACAATTTAGCTTACTTAATTCACCTAAAGCGCATGTCTTTGGACTGTGGGGGAAACCGGAGCACCCGGAGGAAACCCACGCGAACACAGGGAGAACATGCAAACTCCACAAAGAAATGCCAACTGACCCAGCCGAGGCTCGAACCAGCAACCTTCTTGCTGTGAGGCGATTGTGCTACCTACTGCGCCACAGTGACGCCCCAATTGATTTACTATTGTTTTTTTTTTTTTGCTCTATTAAAGTATGCTATTTAAAATAAGTACCCAGATTGTTCTGTGAAGTTTAATTTCTAAATACCCCATGGAAATATTCTTTATGCTGTAATGCTACCAGGTTTTTTTTTGATAAAAAGAAAAATGCATCCCTTCTGTATATCCCTTTAAATGCAAATGAGCTACTATTCCCCGCCTCTTTTCTAAAAGAAGGTGGAGCCTTTACAGTTCCTGACTTGGTTACTCCTGGAGCAGCTAATAAAGCAACCATTTATTTTGATTCTTCATCTCTATTTGTTTATCTCTCATTTCTGGGGTTATAGAAAGTTTTTTCATTGCAAGCCTGTGTTACATGTCACTTCTTTCATGTCAGCTCTGCAATAAACAGATTTTCATGTCAAAAACACACAAAATTCACATAAACAATAAGTTATACTACATCTGAGAACATAAACAATATGTATATATTGGACTTTGTGCCTTCAACAATATTATATTTTTTCATACGTTGTGAACTTCATAATAAGGCAACTTTAGTGTGGTATGGTTTCACAGCAGACCGCTTTCCAATATTCCATGCAACATTGCATAACCAAAGTGAGAAAGACCACAATGTTCCACCACCAATTTGGGACAGATGTCTATAATGGGTGTTAAAGGCATCCGTTTGAAAAATTAACATTTCCTCTTCATTTACTGCCACCCAAGTGGTTTAATATTTAAATGAATTTCTTTCTTCTGTTAAACACAAAACAAGATATACTGAAGAATGTTGGGGAAAAAGAAGCCATTGACATCTATAAAAAAAACTATGTAAGTTAATGGCTGATATTCAACATTCTTCAATATATCTTGTTTTATGTTTAACAGAAGAAAAATTCATACAGGTTTGGATCAAATGGAGGATGAGTAAATGATGACAGAATTTACATTTTTTGGGTGAACTGTTCCTTTAAGATCTGTTATATAAATAGGTTTTGCGGATAGTCTTATGACGGTACAATTTTCTTGTTTTTTTTATCATCTATACTGTATTATCTAAGCTGCAAAATGGTTACTTTAACAACAAAAATACTGTATTGCTTTATTGTATATACATGTTCAGAGGAAACAAATGTTTCAACCGAATTAAGCTGCAAAATAACTATAAAGTTATTATTATTTAGTATATTTACAAAAATTCTCATTGGTAAATGTTAGTTAACTCATTCAAATCAACAGTGAAAAAAGCCAGATTTATTACAGTTACTATGTTAATATTAAAGGGCAGCACGGTGGCTCAGTGGTTAACACTGTCGCCTCACAGCAAGAATGTCGCTGGTTGAGTCCAGGCTGGGCCAGTTGGCATTTCTGTGTGGAGTTTGCATGTTCTCCCCGTGTTGGTGTGGGTTTCCACCGGGTGCTCCGATTTCTCCCACAATCCAAAGACATGCGGTACAGGTGAATTAAATCAACTAAATTGGCCGTAGTGTATGTGTGTGGATGAGTGTGTATGGGTGTTTCCCAGTACTGGGTTGCAGCTGGAAGGGCATCCGCTGCATAAACATGTGCTGGAATAGTTGATGGTTCATTCCACTGTGGCGACCTCTGAAATAGAGAAAGCCAAAGGAAAATTCATTCATTCATTTTCAGCTTAGTCCCATTATTAATCCGGGGTTGCCACAGCGGAATGAATCGCCAATTTATCCAGCATATGTTTTACGCAGCGGATGCCCAGCTGCAACCCATCCCTGGGAAACATCCATACACACTCATTCACACACACTTATACACTACGGTCAATTTTAGCCTACCCAATTCACCTGTACCGCATGTCTTTGGACTGTGGGGGAAACCGGAGCACCCGGAGGAAACCCACGCCAACACGGGGAGAACATGCAAACTCCACACAGAAATGCCAACTGACCCAACCAAGGCTCGAACCAGCGACCTTCTTGCTGTGAGGCGAACGTGCTACCCACTACGCCATTGCGTAGCCCCCAAAGGAAAATTAATGAATGTAACTATTAGTTTAAAAATACAACCAAATTTGATTAGTTATAAAACAATAAAACGCTTACAACTTGTAATCAGATTACGACTATGATTTTTACACATTATTAGGTATTAACTAAGAAATTTGGGCAGCATGGTGGCACAGTGGGTAGCACAATCGCTTCACAGCAAGAAGGTCGCTGGTTCGAGCCCCGGCTGGGTCAGTTGGCATTTCTGTGTGGAGTTTGCATGTTCTCTCCGTGTTCGCGTGGGTTTCCTCCGGGTGCTCCGGTTTCCCCCACAGTCCAAAGGCATGCGGTACAGGTGAATTGAATAAGCTAAATTGCCCGTAGTGCATGGCCGTTGCTAGGCCTATTTTAGGGGGGCTGTAGCTCCCCTATATTTCTACTCAGCCCCCCTAAAACTTTTGCGATTAGCTCATAAACTACACTATCACCTCAGTCCCCTTTAAATTTGATAAGAAAACGGCGGCAGAATTCGGCTCCTCTCCGCTTCGTGTTTTTCATTTGATCAGCAAACCACAGCCGTGGACAGCAAGAGAAGGAGGTGTGTGTTTATTGATAAACTGTTATAATATCTGCTTATTTGCAGTTCTTTGGTATAGATAACCTTGTATCACCTGTATCCCAATGTCACAGAGGAGCAGTTTGGGTTTCTCGATGTTTTCTCAACGTTCACCTCATCAGCACAGCTGTTTCCTCCAGCAAAAAATGTAACTCTTAATCAACATTTCGCTGTTTTTATTTTTAAAATGAACTACCAATATTAAACACTTTACAGCTCGTGAGGCATTAACTACACCATACAGTCCGGCACAGAAAGGATTAAATATATATAGAATTTTTTTTTTTTTACCTTATAAGGAGCTGAGCCTCCCTAAAATCGCCCCTGCCGTAGTGTATATGAGTGTGTGCAAGAGTGTATGGATGTTTCCTAGTGTTTTGTTGCGGTTGGTGCTGCGTAAAACATGTGGGGGATAAGTTGGCGGTTCATTCCGCTGTGGTGACCCCGGATTAATAAAGGGACTAAGCCGAAAAGAAAATGAATGAACTAAGAAATTTACAGCACCTAGGATTTTTATGAGTTTAGTTAAATTAACTAATGTAAACTATTAGAGCCTAATTTCATGGTAATATACAGTACTTTCACAGTACAATATCAAATAGTCATACTTTTCAATCAATATTTCAGCATGTAGTAGTCCAGATTAGCATATGAAAATGGTAATGTTTGAACTATTAAGCCAATTAATCAATGAAGTTACTAAGCATTTGCTGCTGTCATGAACACCACTGCAAAAACAATGTAAATATTCCTTAAAAAGCACAAAAAGTTTACATAATTGAATATTTTGAAGTGCCCATGACATCTGTATTGCACATGTTCATTATAACAATGCATTGAATTATTGAATATATGGATACATGTCTAATTGTGGATCATTCCTCTGATTGTTCCTCAGGCCGAATGTGTGTGAGGAGCAGGAGATGTCTATGCTGGGAATGAAGCAGCCGTGTGTTCAGGCGTTTACACGGTTGGTGAAGGTGTGGAGGCAGGGCTGCTCTTCTCAGCGCTGGTGCGTGGGCTACGAGAGGAGGTGAGACACACTCAACAATTATTCAAATAGTGGCTGTTACTAACTGATGTCCATAGTATGCTTCATACTGACTTAATATGGGACCACGGATGACAAAGCAGGCTTAAGTTGCATGGGTAAATTTTGGGGAATAGCCAAAAATTTCTTGCCAAAAATCATTAGAATATTAAGCAAAGATCATGTTCCATAAAGATATGTAGTAAATTTCTAATGGTGCAGTATAAGCTAGTTAGCCAAAATTCTAAATTTTTCGCCCTCCTGTGAAGCAAGGAAATTTTCACAGTATTTCCTATGACATTTTTTTTTCAACTAGAATAAAAACAGTTTTTAATAATAAAAAAAACATTTTAAGGTCAAAATTATTAGCCCCCCTTAAGCAATATTTTTTTTTTCGTTCTACAGAACAAACCACTGTTATACAATGATTTGCCTAATTACTCTAACTTGCCTAATTAACCTAGTTAAGCCTTTAAATGTCACTTTTAGCTGAATACTAGTATGTTAAAAAAATTTAGTAAAACATTATGTACTGTCATCATGGCAAAGATAAAATAAATCAGTTATTAGAAATTAGTTATTAAAACTATTATGTTTAGAAATGTGTTAAAAAAAACTTCTGTCCGTTAAACAGACAAGAAAATAGCTAATAATTCAGGAGGGCTAATAATTCTGATTTCAACTGTATATCAAAGCAACATTTTAGATTAGTAATGTGCATTGCTAATCTCTGAATTTAAACTTTAAAGGCGATTTTCTCAATATTTCGATTTTTTTGAACCCCCAGATTTTAGAGTTTCAAATTGTTGTATCTCGACTAAATCATTGTTCTATACTGATAAACCATACATCAAAGGAAAGATTAGTTATTACATTTTTATCTGATTATAACTCTTTGTATTTTACAAAAATGACACTTATGACTGGTTTTGTGGTCATATATGTTTAATTAACATCAATGAAAATACTACCAAGCAAAGTAACAATATCTGAAACTGATCAAAAAGCTACATAAAGAGATAGTTGATCCAGAAACAAAAACCATGTCATTATTTATAATCACGTGTCCTAAACCTGCTGGAGTTTGTTTCTTCTGGAGATACTTTGTTAGATACCAGCTATGACTGTCAATGACTAGTTCACAATATTCTCAAGGTTTTGAACCTCTCGCGTGTGAACAAAAGCCTAGTAAATTATTTTTTTTGGGGGGTGAACTGTCTCTTTAAAAGTAGATTTAAACCTGTATAAAAAACAACTATTTGGACACTTCTGAAAGAGACATTTCTCAGCTTAATTAGTAAAAATAAAAACAAAAATAAGCTTAAATTAACTAAATAAATACATTATACAGTACACCACCATATGGAGCAGAAAGTAAAATGTAGTATGTAACACAGAAAGATTAGCATTAGAAAGACGGTAAACCTCTTGACTAGAATTGCTTGATTGACAGTTGGATTATTTGACATTTGGTAGTTTCTTTTTGCACATTATGATAACGTTTCTTTTCAAGAAGTCAAGTTAAGAAGTTTAAAGGTGCATATACTGCATTGGTTTAATAAGTTAAATAGTTCTCTGATATCTACATAGTAGGTTTATGGCTTCGGTAAGTTAAAAAAAAATCTCAAGAAATGGTTTTATAAGCTAATTTATTACCTCATAAAATACCCATAGAATCAGAAGGTCCATGACTGACCATATACTGTATGGTTTGTGTTGTGAATATTAATGAGCTCCGTTCGCTGCTCTTACAGACACACACATACATAAAGCATTATGTACGCTGAGCACGGGCAAATATAAACCCAAACAGAGTAATGTAAACCTATTTTTACACCAGATCTGTTGTGGATAAAGGCTAAATTATAATTAAACTTGACAAAAGATAGTGATAGAGATGTAACACATTGTATTTTAAAGCTAGTCAAAAACACACAGGCAGGAATTAATATCAACCTCTGCATGAACAGATGACAGTTAAGCTGAGTGATGTGACAAGATTCAGTAATCTACATGTGTTTGTCGAAACATACGCATCAAATTACCCAATAAACACCATATATTAATAAAAGATGTAACTAAACATACCTTTGGAGTGGAGATGAATATATGTGTAATCTGTAAATCCTGCATTTTGCGTCCTGAGGCGAGTTTGAAACATGTTTCGTACTGTGGTTGCCCAGTAATGCACAGTAAACAATTTGGGGCTTGCATTTTCAAAATAAAAGTCCCACATACATAGTAAGTGAAATATACTCTTAAAATAATTAAGGGAGGAAAATTATCACTGTATTACTAGAAAACTTATCAATTGCAGTCTGAGGTGTGCATATTAATGATCTCAGAGCTTTTTTATGATCTCAGAGCTGAATATGAGTCGTGTGCTCTTGATGACGCTCGTCAGGTCTGGATGAACGACCTAAAGTAGGCATATATGCAAATGAATATGTCTCGTCACAGTTTGTTTTGTCATCTGATTGGCCCGTTGTCCACCGTGGTTTTACACTTGTGGAATTTCTATGAAAACGAGAAAACAGTGGTGTCTGAGGCTCACCGTATGGCCATTTTCATATACTGATCTCTTCTACTATGCCTTGGTATACCCATATTTTCATTATAGGGCACCTTTAACATTCAGCCATGTAATTCCTATTCTAGTAACAAGCCTATGTTGTTTCTGAAGATCAGAATCAATAAATGTCTTCTGGTGTCTTCAAATATTTTCATCCATTTCTGCTAAATATTTATGTTTATATGTCTTATTTGTCATAATCAAGCAATGTCTCTTTGTATAATGAAATAGTTTTCTCTGTTTCTGAATCTACTTCTCCATTTGTCTATCTCAGGACAGGGTATTATACAGTGTATAAACAAGTATACAATATGGAGATGCAGACCGTCTTCAGGTGCTGCCCAGGATGGATGCAGAGAGGGGAAGAGAGAGGCTGTTTGCATAGTAAGCATCATTTTCATATTCTTCATTCATAATTTGGATGCAGAGTAGACCTGAATTATGTCTTATTTACAGGAGTGTGTTCCTCTGGTACCTGTTTTAATGGTGGGAAGTGCTCTGAGACCAGCGATCAGCTATGTCAGTGTCCTGAAGGGTTTGAGGGAATGCGCTGCCAATACGGTAAGTCAATATCTGCATATCTGAGGTAGAAATATAACACGAGTTGGACTTACACACTGTTAAAAAAATGATTGTGCCAGTTATCACTACTTTAAATTTTGAGTTGAATTAACTTATCTGGATTGAATGTGTTGACAACTTATATATCAAAGTTTTACTTGGCTGAACTTATTAGAATTAGAGTCAGCTGAACTCATTTATATTGCTTCAAACATCTGAGCTTTAAATAGTAAAAATATGAGCAAATAAAAACATTTTAAATTAAACTAATCCACTTTAAATTTGTATTTGTATGCGTTTTGTAATTTTGTATCATTTATTTAAGTTGAAACAACAACAACAACAACAACAACAACATTTTTTTACAGTGCAGTATCTAGAATGGATTGTGTGGTCATCTTGATCCATCTGAAGAGGTCAGGGTTTGTGTGTATATGCATATATGTTTGTTTATGTTGATGCATCTATACATGAGAGCAGGAGACACCACATTTGGGCCGGTTTCCTGCAGATTTTGGTATTACTAGGTATATTTGAAACTTCCAGGCATGCGTGTTGAGGCAAGTTGGAGCTAAACTTTGCAGGACTCTCCAGAACCAAGTTTGGTGACCCCTGGATTAGAGTCTTGTATATTTCTAGGGTGACGTTAAAGGGGTAGTTCACTTAAAAATAAACATTTGCTGTTAATTTAATTTACTCTCTTTAATTTACTCTTCAGGAAGTTTTTAGCCAAAAACATGGTCTGTGGTGATTCATATAATGAAATCAAAGGCAAAAAGGTAGTATTTAATGATTCATATAATAAACATCATTGGCTAAAGGCATATGTAGGGTATGAAAAAAAAACAACAACATTCATTCATTTTCTTTTCGGCTTAGTCCCTTTATTAATCTTGGGTCGCCACAGCGGAGTGAACCACCGACTTATCCAGCATATGTTTTACGCAGTGGATGCCCTTCCAGCTGCAACCCATCTCTGGGAAACATTCATACACACTCATTCACACACATAAAGTACGGACAATTTAGCCTACTGAATTCACCTATAGCGTATGTCTTTGGACTTGTGGGAAACCAGAGCACCCGAAGGAAACCCACACGAACACGGGGAGAACATGCAAACTCCACACAGAAACGCCAACTGACCCAGCTGAGGCTCAAACCAGTGACCTTCTTTCTGTGAGGTGAACGTCCTACCCACTGCGCCACTGTGCAGCCACAACAACAAAATATACAGGAAAAACATAATTAATACTCAATGTAGTATCAGTAATTTTCTGAATAAGTCAGGCAAATAATTGATGGATTTTGTTCAAGTTTCAAATGTTTACTCAATACTAAAAAAAGAACAAGATTTTTTAGTAAATAAAGTGCAAATGTTGATTTTGGGGTGAACTTTTACTTCAATTGGTGTCTACAAAGCTTATTGTCCTGGAGTTTCTCCTTCGACACTTTCTCTCCAGCACCCGTGAGTGATTTTTCCCAGGCAAACGTCACTTTAGTTTGTTCTCACTTGTTTTCCCCCTCTCCCAGTTTGTTTTGACAGTAAATGTAAGGTTTTCACAGTGTGACGTGTTGAATCAGGTGGAATGATACACTGTAAAAAAAAAAAATGCAGGGTTCCACATAATTGTCCTAACACAAATCGATTAACTTAACGTAATTGTTTTGACAAATTTAAATGGATTGAACATAAAACAATTCAGTTGTCCCCCTAAAACTCAAGAACTGTGTTGTTTCAGGTTATTTACATACAGGTTTTCAAATAAGTAGTTTGAACAAGCAGCAAAAATAATATTTTAAGTATACTTCCATACTACAGTATATAGTATGTGAAAAACAGCATTGAGCTGAGTAGTATATCCAAATTAATAGTATTAAAAAAAACAGTAGGCAAGGAGTACCCAGATGACCAACTACTTTTGGTGAGACTCTGAAGTGTGGATCCAATGGACATGGGTAGATCATGTGATAATGGTGTATTACTGCTGCTCACATTCAAACTATATAGAACATACTTATCTAATGGTCGTAAAGTAAATTCAAAGTCAAATGTACCACCTACTTGAGTAGTATGTTATTTTTATTTCTATTCTTTTAATAATCATATTCCGTTTCAGTTGGAAGCACATCAACATACTGAAATAAAAGTCTCAGCAAATTCTGGTTCAAGCACCTTTTTTATATGCATTTTGGATATGCGCATAAAAAAACGATTGATGGAAACGCCAAGATGCGCATTAATTTTGAAATGCGCTTAAAAAACGAATGCGCATAACTGAGTAGAATAAACTTTTTATTCGATAAGAAAAGATGCGCATAAACTGCGATAGAAACACTTTTACTGCACTAATTCCAATATGCGCATTAAAAAAGGGCATGTGATTTTGTTACAAGAGATCATGTGATGATAAAAATGTGTGTAAATGGATAAACCAGCAGGCTGAGCACATAAAACATCTGAAATGTTGTTTTGGTCATTCTAAAACGCTGTAACCGTTTCAGTATTAGTGTTATTGTATTATTAATGACCTCTAGAATCAAGAGCGTCTGTGCTCCGCATCTCACGCCTTCAAACGCCACCACGCGTTCACTGCATGTCAGGATTGCCTTCTGAGGCGCAAGTCATTTATTAAATGAAGAAAAGACTCACGCAGCTTCTCCTACTGTAGCAAATTTCATTTTTACTGTTGATATTTAGCCAGTTAGTCAGGAAGTGACGATTTTGTTCGCTTTGACTCATTGGATGGAAACGCAGCTTTTATGTGATAATCCAGTTTTGCGCATAAAGTTAATTCGCATTTTTGGATGGAAACACTGTCTCATTAACTTTAACTCTGCTGCTGAGTAACTTTTATTCAATTTAGAAAGGGACCAAACACACTCTGAATGGAGTAAATTTTACTCAGAGGATTTTACTGTGTACACAAATACACTTCATTAAACATGTACACATATACATCGCAGGCAGTACGGTGGCGCAGTGGGTAGCACAATCGCCTCACAGCAAGAAGGTCGCTGGATCAAGCCCCAGCTGCGTCAGTTGACATTTCTGTGTGGAGTTTGCATGTTCTCCCCGTGTTCGCATGGGTTTCCTCCGGGTGCTCCGGTTTGCCACAAGTCCAAAAACATGTGGTATGGGTGAATTGGGTAAGCTAAATTGTCCGTAGTGTAGGTGTGTGAATGTGTGTGTATGGATGTTTCCCAGTGATGGGTTGCAGCTGGAAGGGCATCCGCTGCATAAAACATATGCTGGATAAGTTGGCGGTTCATTCCGCTGTGGCGACTCCAGATTAATAAAGAGACTAAGCCGAAAAGAAAATGAATGAATGAATGAACATAGACATCACCTATATGCTATAAAACTACAGGTTAACTGTTTATATATAATAACTTTTATTTAATTGTAACTTTAACTTGATTGTAATGCAATGACGTGCACCATTTGTACAGCTGCTTTGAAACTATAAATATTGTAAAAAGTGTTATACAAATAAACCTGAATTGAATTAAATTGAAAAAAAACAACAACTTAAAATCAGCTGAGTAAATATGCCTTTGAGCACTGAAGCGACAAACAAACCTATATGAATGAATTGTTTTGCATTTTTGACCGTAAACTTCTAAGTGTATTCAGAGATTTAGTCAGCTTGCCTCCTGCGGTTTCGTGCTGAGATGGTAGTTCGTGCTCCTCAAATGCTTTCTCAGAGTTTCTAAAATTAAAATTCTCTTCTGCGTGTCTGTAACACAGCAGGCTTGATGGCTAAATGGTGCGTTTGAGGAATGACTGTGATGAAAAATGTCTTTTCCATGTTGGAATGGTAAACCTATTAAGCTCGTTTGACTCTATGTAGAGTGTGTATATGTGTGCGTGTGGAAGAATGTTTTTACAGGGCTCTCTTTCAAAATATCACTGCCACAGTAGTTCAGGACATGCTGTAGCTCCACTGGCCTTTCCTGTTGAACTCATTTCTTTCATTTAATGGCCATTGGTCACTTCCCAGTTCTCAGAGATAGAAAGCAGGAAACACTTTTCATAGAATAAGAAAGCTAAAGGAATAGTGTTTAGTTTTGTTCCAAACCTGTTTGACTTTCATTAAACAAAATACATATTAAGCAGATCATTCTTGCATGTTACTACTGTATATAATTGATCATGTTTGGGTGAACTCTTCTTTTAGGAATATGATTTTTACTACCAATTGTTGTGGCCTAAAAAATGTGATATAATATTAAAGATCCCATGAAATTAAAATAAAAATGTTTAGATGTTAGAATCAGCATTGTTAATTTTTAAGATGTCTCCAAAACAGTGACAAAATTCGTGTTTAGAAGATATAAAACTGATATAAACATGTAAAGCTTGTCGTTTGTCACTTCTGCCTAAAAGGATCAACGGTTTTATTCATCACCTCATACTTCAGTTTCTCATTAAATCATAACCAATCAAATGCTCTGACAAGCCCCGCCCCCTTCAAGACACTTCTTGTTTACTTTTCATTTGATGCACTTGAGCTCAACCACAGTCACTGGCAGAGCTGTTAAAAAAACAAAAAGCTATTAGCTGTTTTTTAAAAAGGGGAGGAGCTACACTATGTCCCACCCTCTCTTCGTTTTTCGGTTGAGATTACGTCAAACATCGATGAAAGTGCATATTTCAAAGCACTTCACGGGACCCTTTAAACCTTAAGGGAAAAATACAAACATAAATAATGAAATCAATTTAATATATCGTCATTTTACATATTTACTATTTAAATTACGCCACTTAAAAGAAAAAAAGAAAAAAAAGCATCATTTACTCTTAATAGGGGAGATTAAAATGTTAGCTGGTTTTAGCTTCCCAGAGGGCACTTTGATGTCAAAACGACATAAAAACCCCAAGTAAAAACATGTCAAAATGCAATTTTTTTATACCAATTGACTAACTTGATGTCAAAACAACATCAAATTGACATCTAACATTAGCGTCAAAAATATGTCAAAATTTGATAGTCCTGATTTTCATGCTAATGTTAGATTTCGTTTTTGGTAGTTTTCATGCATTGTAGGGATACAAAATTTGGGTAACACTTTAGTTTAAGTAACAATTCACACCATTTACTACTGGCTTTTTACCTGCCTATTATTAAGATATTAACTGTTTATTAGCTGTTATAAAGTAAGATCTATTTTAAATCCCTAATCCTACCCAATACCTTAACTATACTATTATTAAGCAGCTAATTAGTAGTTTATCTAGCTAAAGGTTTTAGTTAATGCTTTGTTAATAGCGTAAATTGTGCATTAAAATAAAGTATGAACAGATTTTCTTATTTCTTATTTTTTAATTTGTGTGTCATCCCAGCAGGCACAGGAGGTCAACACGACGTCAGATTGACGTTGTACCCCAACGTCGTGGGACGTTGCATTTTGTTTGAAAATAAAAATCAGGTTGATGTTAGAACTCAAAGTCAGGCTGACGTCAATGTCCAACATCCAACTTAAAATCAACCAAATATCAACATCTAATGATGTTAGAGCTTGACGTTGTGTGGACATTACCACTATGACATCTATCAGACGTTAGATTTGGTTACCATACCTGACGAATAAATGTTAGTATTTGACGTCTATATGACGTTGGTGTAAGATGTTGGCTTGATGTTGGATTTTGGTCACCTTCCAACACAACCTACAGTTGCAATCAGAATTATTCAACCCCCTGATTTATTAGCCCCCCTGTTTATTTTTTTCCCCAATTTCTGTTTAACGGAGAGAAAACATTTTCAACACATTTCTAAACATAATAGTTTTAATAACTCATTTTTTTAATAACTAATTTATTATTTCTTTGCCATGATGACAGTAAATAATATTTTACTAGATATTTTTCAAGACACTTCTATACAGCTTAAAGTGACATTTAAAGGCTTAACTGGGTTAATTAGGTTAACTAGGCAGGTTAGAGTAATTAGGCAAGTTATTGTATAACGATGGTTTGTTCTGTAGACTATTGAAAAATATATAGCTTAAAGGGGCTAATAATTTTGACCTTAAAATGGGTTTTAAAAAATTAAAACCTGCTTTTATTCTAGCCGAAATAAAACAAATAAGACTTTCTCCAGAAGAAAAAATACTATCAGACATACTGTGAAAATTTCCTTGTTCTGTTAAACATCATTTGGGAAATATTTAAAAAAGAAAAAAGAATTCAAAGGGGGTTCAATAATTCTAATTGCCACTGTAATCAACCAAATATCAACATCATTTGACATAATTTTTGGACATCAAAATAATGTTGTCCTTAGATACTGCCTAGACAATGAATTTTGACCACCTGACGTCATGACCTAAATCTAACCTAATAATAAAATAATAACGTCTTATGACGTTGTGTGCCTTCTGGGATTATTCTTGGGGTCAAAAAGGGCATCAATGGTGTCAAATGAATATCAAAATGAACATAAAGGTTTTGACATTAAATCGATTTGCATTTTTTTTTTTAAATAAATAAGTATACATTATGAAAACTAACCCTAACATACCATAAACACACACATGTGCTTTCAAACATTTTATTTTATGCATTATTACAGGATTTAGAGGAGAAAATGATTGCTTTTATTAGTTAATGGAGAGTAAAGCTTTTCCAGTAGATTTAAGTATCAACTTTGTTTCCATTTGTCACATATGCTTAGAAAAAAATTTAAATAGTTAAACTGAGACAAATGTTAAAGGTTATAGAAGTTAATTTGGTCTATAATAAATTTAATAAGAAAGAAAAAAAAAACAGGATGTAAGATTTAAATCCCATTTGTCTTAATTTCCTTCGTACAACATTGCTACATTTGACTTAACAACAATGTCTTTCGCTCGTGGGAACAAGCTCTTCAATGTCCATTATACGACTACTTCCTTATTTACGGGTTTACAATGTGTGCCGAGTGGACAGTGTTTGAGGATATGTCTGTGTGCATTGAGTGTGTTACATGCAGTTTGCCTGAGGGTTTCCTTTTTCCCCCTCATCTTGTTTGTCCTGCACTGGAGTAAAAAGTTACAACGCCACGGAGGGTCCTGACTCTACATACTTCTCTGGTGAACCACAGTGTATTGAAGAGTGCAGGAGTTCCTGATCCCTAAACAACTTATTTAGTCTCCCCTGTAAATCGGGTCACATTTCTTACATTCCTAACATGAACAAGCACAGACGTTCTTTTCTAGTTTTCTAGTTCTAGTTGTTACTTCATGTTAAGATCATTATACAGCTGAAGTCAGAATTATTTGCCCTCCTATGAATTGTTTTTTCTTTTTTAAATATTTCACAAATGATGTTGAACAGAGCAAGGAAATTTTCACAGTATGTCTGATAATATATTTCCTTCTGGAGAAAGTTTTATTTGTTTTATTTCGGCTAGAATAAAAGCAGTTTTTAATTTTTTAAAACCCATTTTAAGGTCAAAATTATTAGCCCCTTTAAGCTATATATTTTTCAGATTGTCTACAGAACAAACCATCGTTCTACAATAACTTGCCTAATTACCCTAACCTGCCTAGTTAACCTAATTAACCTAGTTAAGCCTTTAAATGTCACTTTAAGCTGTATAGAAGTGTCTTGAAAAATATCTAGTAAAATATTATTTACTGTCATCATGGCAAAGATAAAATAAATCAGTTATTAGAAATGAGTTATTAAAACTATTATGTGCAGAAATGTGTTGAAAAAATCTGCTCTCCGTTAAACAGAATTTGGGGAAAAAATAAACAGGCGGGCTAATAATTCAGGGAGCTAATAATTCTGACTTCAACTCATATATATATATATAAATTGTATCCATCATAAATGTAGTAAATTGTGAATGCAACAAAATATGGAATTTTTGTATTTTATATTTACTTTCAAGGGCATGGTGGCGCAGTGGGTAGCACGATCGCCTCAAGCAAGAAGGTCGCTGGTTCGAGTACCGGCTGGGTCAGTTGGCATTTCAGTGTGGAGTTTAGTTCTCCCCGTGTTGCCGTGGGTTTCCACCGGATGCCCACAGTCCAAAGACATGCAGTATAGGTGAATTGAATAAACTAAATTGGCCATAGTATATGTGTGTTAATGTGAGAGTGTATGGATGTTTCCCAGTACTGGGTTGCAGCTGGAAGGGCATCTGTTGTGTAAAACATATGCTGGATAAGTTGACAGTTCATTCAGCTGGAACCCCTGATGAATAAAGGGACTAAGCTGAAGGAAAATGAATGAATGAAGTTCAGATAGCACTTAGAGGCTTTTGCATCTGAACTCTTCATATTCAGTAAGAATATAAAAAAATCTGCTCAGATTTTCAGTGTGATCCTAATTTTTTTGGCCAGCTTGACCTAGTGACTACTACTACTAATAATAATAATAATAACTCCTTACATTTATATAGTGCTTTTCTAGACACTCTAAGTGCTTTACACATTGGGGGGAATCTCCTCATCCACCACCAGTGTGCAGCATTCACCTGGATGACACGACGGCAGCCATATTGCAGCAGACAGCACACCACACACCAGCTGATTGGTGGAGAGGAGACAGAGTGTAAAGCCAATTATGATATGAGGCCATGATGGACAGAGGCCAGTGGGCAAATTTGGCCAGGATGCGGGGGTTAAACCCCTACTCTTATTCGAAGGACATCCTGGGATATTTAACGACTACAGAGAGTCAGAACCTCGGTTTAACGTCTCATCTGAAAGACGGCGCCCACTGAGCAGTATAGAGTCCCCTTCACTATACTGGGGCGTTAGAACCAACACTGACCACAGGTTGAGCACTCCCTGCTGGCCTCACTAACACCACTTCAGGCAGTAACCAAGCTTTCCCATGTGGTCTCCTATCCAGGTACTGACCGGGCACAGCCCTGCTTAGCTTCAGTGGGCGACCATGTGAGAGTTGCAGAGAACTAGCTGCCGGCTACATAAAACAAACCTTGCAACCACCTAGCCACCAACCAGTACCGCTTTGGCTCCGTTTACACTAATACGTTTACACTCTGAGATTTCCAGCGCTGAAAACGGAGCTTTTTGAAAACGTTGAAGAGGCTGTTTTCTTTTTAAACCGCTGCTGCTCCGTGTTAGTGTGGATGGGGGAAAATGGAGACATCTGAAAATGGAGGCGTTGCTGTAGACATTTCTGATTAGGACTTTTCCCTCAATATTAGGCTAGTGTACAAAGTTCAGTCTTGCATCCTTTCCTTAAGTTCAGACTTTGCAAGTTTGATATGGAAAAAAACTCCAGAGGACACGTCAGGTAAATCTTCAAAGGGAACAGTGTAGGCTACTTTATAACCTCATTCACAACACCATGGCTAAGTTGTTTCACTATCTTAACAATAAAATGAAAACATGATTTAAGGAACTGCCTATTTACATTTCGATATTAACAACTTAACGGACACCAAAAATGTTGAGGCGTCTTGCATCTACATATATACCTGATCGTCATCTTCACTGTAACAAAACGGAGCCTATAACATAACTGCCTCCTTTCATTTTCATTGAAAAATATGAAACATACCCTGTCTCTTTTGCTGAATATCAGTTTTAATAGTCAATAATGACCATTATAAAAGTATAACGTACAATAAGTTTATACAATATAGGCAAACAATCAGTCATATAAGCAGAATCAGTGTACGTGGTTACATAAATTAATTATAACTTATCTTTGCGCTCAGCCAAAACGCGTTACCTGAGAACAAGTAATAGATTCAAAAGACCAAAGAGTCATCAGATAGAGACAAGATGAATTAAATATCATGTTTAACAACTAGTGAGATGAAATCCAGCAGAAGATCCTTGGTGAACTGTGCGACCTGCGCTGCTCTTATCTGGGGAGGTGCCCGCAGAGCACCCGCTGACTGCCTGGAGCTTAGACACGCGCATACGCTGCAGCGATTGCCAAAGTGTGTGTGTGGTCATGTGATGTGCGTTTTCAGTTGTGTAGTGTGGACGGAGAGTTGTTCAGAAACGCTAGGTGAAACGCCAGTGTGGACGCAGATTGTTTTCTTTCTGAAACGTTGTTTTAAATATAAAACATATTAGTGTAAACGGGGCCTTAGTATCTCCAGTTCTTAAAAACTAAGAATTCTGTAAGAAATTGCTTTTATTCCCCCTGTCTGCTTTGATTATGTCAGCAGAAAATAAATTAATCTCAGAGCCAGCAAACATTTCATAGAAAGCCTTTCCTTCAGAATTACATGTCCTGATCAATAATACACAATCAGACCTGTAACATTTATTAAGAAAGAGTCCAAATGATTTTCCACTTTTCTCTTTATCCATCATTTCATTCACTTCCTCTGAATCAAAGCCTATGTTCCCATCCAGCACAAATATGTGCAATAGTGCAAACGTTGACTGTAAATTATGATTGATGTCCTCAGATTACAAGCTGATCAAAAGCTTGCGTATCCCAAACGACTAGCTCTTTCTGTTTAAGTCCTACTGCATGCTTCATGTGCTGGAGTTGGTGAAAACATTACATTTGAAGAACTTCACTTTGGCAGACCTGGGCTGTTGAATCGGAAACTTGGTCTTTGGATTATTTCACATCTTTGCAGTGGAAATGAAATCAGAGTCATTTGTAGGTTAGATCCTGTTGTTTAGATGGACTCAAAGGGCCATGTTTACAGCTGGTTTTAAGATGTATCTTTGTTGATCACAAGGCAATCTACAGAATATTAAATGATGTGAGCTCCTCTTTAGACCAGTTCCAGAGATAGTCAGATACACGGTTTGCTTTTAAGCTGCAAATGTGGTCGGATGCGTTTAAAGGGCAGGGTTGCCAGGTCCAAGAAAATTTTCCAGCCCAATAACAACTTAATAACCACCCAAAAGGAATGATAATTGTTTTTTAAGTCATTGTAACTTATTATACTATTCATGTTCATTATTCATGTTCTAACTTAATTTTATAAGTTACACAGGCTGTTTTTTAAGTCAGTTCAATGGACTCATAAGGTTAGTTTGATTTAGCTTACAGATTTAAGGCAACCAGGATTTATTTACAGTGTGACATTCTGCTCATTTAATATGTGACTTGCTGTCAGACGCTTGTACTCACTCTCTTTGGGCCTTTGCACTGTAAAACAAATATCTTACTCCCTTAAGTTTAGTTAAATCAAATGAAATTTTCTAATCATCCCAACTTACATTAGTCAAACTGACTAAAACACAGTTAAAAAAAATGTTAAACCTTGTATAACTGAAAAAAATAATTTAAAACCTGACTAACGTATTAAAATAAGTTAAAGTAACATAAAATAATTTGTTGTCATGACTTTTTGCCATATTTTTTACAGTGTGGGTTGGCATGTATGGATGCTGGGATCAATGTCCATTAAGAAATGATTGAGGCCATGTCCACACATGTACATAGGTATATTTATAAAAGGAGTTTTTCCCACTTTTGTTTTAAATAGATCTGTGTCCATATGGAAATGCAAAAACCATAGACTGTAAAAGATATGGACGTAGTATCCGTGACGTCACCCATAGGTTTCTGAACACTGCAAAAGAAGCCACAAGTAGGCGCGGCCAACCGTCGCCATTTTGTTAGCGCGTCATCGCACCGAACGCGGCATACCAAATAAGGGCAAAGAGGCGGAGAGTGAGCGGAGCTACAGACGCATGCTGGATTCTCAGCCTTTTGCTTAGACCTGGATTAAAACAGACTTATTACTTTGGGAGAACGCTTAATACTTCATTACCTGTGACTCGTTTGTGTTCTGACCACATGTGCTTGGTTGTACACTATATCAATAAAGTGTTTAGACTTTTAAAAACACTGTTGTAACACATTGAGCCACTAAACATTGTTCTTATGACGTTTTTCGACAGGAGGAAAACGCGAATTACTATCAAACACTTCAGATATAGTCTGTGTTAGTAAATGCAAGGCTGTTTATAAAATCCAGCACTATCACTGTATGACAACGCTTCAGATGACTGTTTTATAGCCTACAGCTAATCAATCTGTCAGATTCTGGAGTGCAATACTGGTCTAAAGAACATTTAAATGATAAATGATCTTAAATAAAACAAATACATTTATAGAGATGGTATAGAAGTATATCATTTCACTCACCTGTGAAATGAAGGCAACTTGAACGGTTTGTAAGCACAATTAAATCCACACATCATGCCATATCATCTGATAATTGCAGGAAATAATTCCAAAAGGCAAATGAAGGTGTAAAGAAACATTAAACAAAACAAATACACGATTTATTTGCCGAGCTCAGCGGCTAATTAGCCAGAATCAGCTGAGGTGACGAGACAGCGAGCAGCGAGGGCTAGCTGTCACTCAAGTGGCCACGCCCTTAATTATGCAAACTTAATATAACCTAATAAAAACGAAACGGATGAGTTATAAAAAAATTCACCCCCCTCAGAGTTGTCATGAAGGGTAATCATAGCTATATGCATCAAAGCCATCGTTTGTACCAGGCTGTAAACATGTTTTTATCAGCTGTAAAAATGGCCAATTTACCAATGCAGAAAGAAAGCCCTTGGACTTCATGGAGCCAGCCCCCCAAGGCGAGTCGATGAATTGCAGTTTTAGTTACTTCCGTATTGGCTTCCCGAGGGAGAGCGGGAGGTTGCCGCTTGGCAAAAACACATTGTGAAGCATGATAAAGTCATGCCGAACCACTTTTCAAATAATGACACTTTTATAATGGGTTCACACCAATTGGGGAATTAAGTATGTTTGAGAGTAAATTGCATACAAGTTAGTGCAAATGGGAAAACAAAGGCGGGTTAGTGTCCCACAGTGCAAACAAGGCGGAATAGGCAGTGTAGTTTGCCTGATTCGTGTCTTCCACGTTTGATGTAAACCCAGCTGTGTTGGCCAATCAGAAAGGAGAAAACAGGGCACACATTGATGTCATGAGGTGAAAACTCCAGTTGCAGTGTACCACACTGTACCCAGAGTTTTGGAAAGTCTTCACTCTGGCCCAGATTTTTTTTTAGAAAGCTTCGGTTTCAGTCATCTTATACTCTGTTTTTGTGTGGACAGTTTTGAAAATACCCATGTTCGTGTTGACAGGGCCTCCGTTTTTTTTACAATTTGTATTTGTGAGTAAGAGACATTTTGGAAAATTTAAGTAACCTCAAAAACAAACAAAAAACCTGCAACTTTAAATTTTCCCACAACTGCATTTTCAATTGTGTGGGAAAACTGCAAACCATGATGGCAACACTGTTGAGAGCCAAGAGCCACTAATTCACACTAACCATTAAAACTGTTCATGGTGTGTGTTAAAGGGGTGGTCCACAGCGTATTTTTAAGGCTTGGTTGTGTTTATAAGATGCAAAGCAATGTGTGCTCATGCTTCACTTGTAGAAAATCAGGTTATTTTCTCACATATCTTACTTTGATTATATACAGCTACTCAGGGTAAAGTCTAGATTGGATACGCGGCCGGCTGGAAGAGCGATATGTACATTAATATAGCAGTATTTTTTAGGACACTGTATAACAATAAATAATATTTTGTACTGTGACGCTTGGGTTTAGGGTTGGGGTGGGGGTAGGCGTTATAAAATAAAATTTATTGGGTAATTTAATAGATAACATAAATAAAACTCAGTAAAACTACTGTTTTTACATTACTGTGATGGTTGGGTTTAGGGTTGGGCTGGGGGTAGACATTAATAAAATACAATAAATGGGAAATTTAATAAATAATATAAATAATTTTTATTAACTTCCGACCGCATCTATATCCAATGTAGCAACAACCGCTACTCAGCTAACATGAAAACGACTGTCATATTTTCTAGTTCCTCTAAAAGGCCCGCCCTCAAGAGCCTCTGATTGGTCAGCTAACATAATGTGCTGTGATTCGTGGATTGGCTCCACATCACGCCCCTACAAGCACGCGCTTTTGCGCTATGTAAACAGTCATGTCAGAGCAGCTGTTAGCAGTGTTAGCTGCCTGAAACAGACAGAAAAATGAAGAGCACACAGCTGAGCCTCCTGCCTGCTCTTTAAAATAAGATCTGACAAGTGTCTTTCACGGATATTCGGTTTATAAGCATGTGTAAGTAATATGAAATCGTTCTCATATCTTTTGCGAGTTTGTTATTTGAGATGTATAATGCAGGGAAAGCGTCCGCATAGAGAGACACTGAAAGCGTCCACATAGAGAGACAGATGCTGCAGCGCGGCTGAAGATTGTGGCTGTTTACAGAGCTTTGACTGATTAATATGAATTTGTAACTAAATTGTTAGCGGTGCCAAACAGCATTTCCCGTTATTTACATCCTTGTTTACGTCCTCGCTACAACATACTGGTAACTCTAGAAACTGTGCATGTAATTGATACATTTTAACAAATAAAAATACTTACAGGTTGTGCCTCACAATCCACAGTTTCATCGGTTGGAGGAGATTTTAAGCCGAATCCAACACTAAACTGGGAGAGATTTTGGAAGTTCTTCTTTGTCAAATGCTAGAGCTATATCTTTATTATAATTCTCTGGAACATATTTAAAGTTAAACTGTAAGCACTTCTCTCTTTGTGTCATGTCCTTTGAAAGCCCAAATACAGAAACTCTGTGGAAATAGCAGCGTTTGGACAGCATTTTTAGCTGTCTCTGCTATAACATTACAGCGCCTCTGGCCACACCCCTTATTGTGCAGTGTGTGTGCATGAGGTGAATGCACGTAACTGGAATCCCTTGTGGTCTCACTAGCCCGGATGTATCTTTTTGTAGTGCCCAAATTCATTCACTGTAGGCTTTGCTAAGCTAACTCTGTAAAAGCCAATGTCTCCCTTTGCATTGAACTTTGAGCATCTTACATTCAGAGATGTTGTTTATGTTCACACAGCTACATTACACATCAACTAAAGTTTAAAATGTGATATCGTAGTGGACCACCCTTTTAAAGCTCACTAGCTGAATAGTATTTAAACTTTCCTGTCTGAATGTATGTAAGTGCGGTTTGAAGGAAAAACTGTAAAAAGCACCAAAAAAAAAAGTTTCATTTCCAGTCCTGATTCTGACACAAACCCACAAGCTGCTGCTTTTTTCTATCACCTCCTTTTGAGTAAATTGCAAAATGTTCATAGCAATATAAACAACATTGAAAAAGTTGAAAAGTCCTTACATAAACCTGCCTATAATCCCTTCCCTAAAAGAAATCGAGAAAGTGGTCAAAATAAATGAATTAAATGTGTTGACAGGAATAGATCTCCCTCACCTAGTTGTGATTGAGTCAACCAAAATGCGTCTTTATACCAGGTTTAAATGGCTCCAAAAAAAAAAGCAACAAATCTGACACCTTTAAAACATTATTCCAATGAGAATTTGAGAAGAAAATGAATCTAGCATCTTCAACTCAGCAGGAGATCTCAGAAAAACCAAATCCCGCTGTGGAGAAACATGAACCACTTGTGTGTGTGCGCTGGAATGTTCTGCTGCTTTTAACATAAAACCCTTGTGGCCCATAAAGATATGTTATTGTAGAGTATCAGCTGTCAACATTCAGTGTTGTGAATAAAATTAGTAATTCCAGGTGATTTTATTGCTTATTAATGAGTCTTAATCAGTCCCTTCAGGATTTAGCATTTATAAAAAAACAATATGACAAAAGTCATGACTACTAATGTTTTCATGTTACTTCAACCTATTTTAATAAGTTGATCAAGTTTCAACTACATTTTGTAAAATTATGCAAAGTTTAACTTAATATTTTTAGTCAGTTTGATTGATATAAGTTGAGATGACCAGAACAGTTTATTCAATTCAACTTAAAAAATGAAGGTTGCTAGAATGTTTTTACAGTGTATAAATACTGGGAACAATCGATTTGTGTTGGGTCAACATGAAGGAATAAGTTAACTTATTACTTTTTACAAATTTAAGTGGATTGAACATGAAACAATTAAGTTGTCTCAAAATTAAATCAAGAATTGTGTTGTTTTAGCTCATTTTATGAACGTTTTTTGAGTGTACTGTATATATGGCATAATAAGAGTGATTTTGCGAAGGTCTTTGTCAAAACTTAAGGTATTATTTGCTTCAATTCTCTGCTGTGAAAATGCACAAAAATCTAGAAAATTTTAGATCTCTAATAATACAGTATAGGCAAAGCTAAATGCAAACTAAATTGAACTTTCATTTCACTATAAACGCTGATAAAATTCTTGGGTATATAAGAAGATATAAATCTAGACAAAATCACACAGAAGCAGTCAAACACAATAAACAAATCATACCAAATTTGTAATTACTCCATATAAATAGTTTTTTTCAAAGCACCTGTAAATTTATTATTTTGATTGATTACTGAAACATTTTGTTGGTAGCTGGATCCAGATCATCCATTAATTCTTTCCAGATGTTTTAAACTCTCTTGCTGGTTGGTTGAAATGAAGCCATGCCTGAATGCAAGGCCTGGTGTGGATATGTGTTTTCATGTAAGATAATATAAGGCCAAGTGCAATGATCTGTGGGATCTCTATACAACAGAAGACACGTGCCTCACATGCTGAATGATGAGCAGATAAGCAAATCTGAGCAGTGCTGTATAAACAAAACTGTCCTCTCTGACCAGTTTAAATAAATGAGAAAATTCTGTCATTATTTATGCATCATCCTCTTGCCTGTATGAATTACTTTCTCTTTCAGAACACACAATGTAAAATAAAATAAAATACATTAAAAATAACAATAAAACTGTTGGTAACCAAACCATAAAAACCAAATAAATAAATAAATAAATTAATTAATTAATAAAAAAATTAATGTTGGTACACATATAAACCAAATAAATAATAAACAAATAAACAAATAAAATAAAAAAATAAAAATAGTTGGTAACCAAACCATCTAAATAAATAAAAAAAAAAAATTTTTATTAATTAATTAAAATAAAATTTTGTGGACTTGGAGAAGGCATTCGACCGTGTCCCTCGTGGCATTCTGTGGAGGGTGCTCTTCGTGTATGGGGTCAGAGGCGCTCTGTTAAGGGCCGTCTCGTCCCTGTATGAACAGATTAGGAGTTTGGTTCACATTGCCAGCAATAAGTCAGACTTGTTTTCAGTTCATCTTGGGCTCCTGCAGGGCTACCCTTTGTCACCAATTCTGTTCATAATTTTATGGACAGAATTTCAAAGCGCAGCCTTGGGCTGGAGGGGGTTCGGTCCGGGGACCACAGGATTTCATCTCTATTATTCGCAGACAATGTTGTTCTGTTAGCTTTATCGAACATGGGCCTTCAGCATGCACTGGGGTGGTTTGCTGCCGAGTGTTACGCGGCTGGGATGAGAATCAGCACCTTCAAGTCCGAGGCCATAGTGCTCCACTGGAAAAAAGTGGTTTGCCATCTCCAGGTTGGAGGAAAGTTCTTACCCCAGGTGGAGGAGTTCAAGTATCTTGGGGTTTTGTTTACGAGTGAGAGAAGGATGGAACGTGAGATTGAAAGGCGGATTGGTGCAGCGGCAGCAGTAATACGATCGATGTACCGGTCTGTTGTGGTAAAGAAGGATCTGAGCCAAAAGGCAAAGCTCTTGATTTACCGGTCAAAATGAGTTTCCTTCGCACGGTAGCTGGGCGCATCCTTATAGACAGGGTGAGGACCTCGAAGTAGAGCTGCTGCTTCTCCACATCGAGAGAAGTCAGCTGTGGTGGCTCAGGCATGTTTCAGATGCCTCCTGGACGCCTACCTAGGGAGGTGTTCCAGGCATGTCCCACCGGGAGGAGGCCTTGGGGAAGACCCAGGACACGCTGGAGGGACTATGTCTCTTGGCTGGCCTGGGAAAGCCTCGGGATCCCGTCGGAGAAGCTGGAGGAAGTGTCTGGGGAGAGGGAAGTCTGGGGTTCTCTCCTCTAAGACTGCTGCCCCAGTGACCCAGCCTCGGATAAGCGGATGAAAATGACATGACAAAATAAAAAAAAAAAAATAATAATAATAATAAAATAAAATAAATGGTAACCAAACCATTGTCTTGCATAGTATTTTTTTCCTACTGTGGTTACCATCAACTGATTGGTTACAAAATGCCAACTTTTGCATATTGGAACAACATTAGCTCTCCATTTAAAGTCCTGTGTAAGCCATTAAAGAGGATCTCCCAGTTAAGGACAGGGAATATTCCTGAGATACTTCCTCGAAGCATTTAAAATCCTGAGAGATAACAAGATGACTTTACCATATGTTGAGAAAAACTAGAGAAAAGAAATGAGAGAGTATGAAAATACTTCATCTTTGTTGGATCTAGTTTCATTGGAGACTAAAATCCAGGACTTACAGTAAGCACGAAGCAGTTTATATGTTAAATTAAAAGGTCTAACAGTGACAATGATCCTCTTTTGCACTTTTGAAGGGAAAAGTGCACTATGTAGGGACCTTGTGAGGTCTTTTCAGCTGTCGTCTGTTGAACGCATCAGGCAAGCTGTGCTGAAGCCAAACTGAGATGCAAGCAAAGATGGTTACAGCCATTGGTTTTCTGTTCCATCAGATTGCTCATGTCCGGATGGCCATCGGTTAATATGTAACACTTCTCAATGTTCATCAATGGAAATAACTTGTGTGTGGAAATAATATGTGTTCTTAATAATGAAGAATGCATAAGTGAATAGTCAAGCAATGCCATAAAATGAATGAGGGACAGGGATATCATGTACTGTAACATACGTATATATATATATATATATATATATAAGACGACTTCGTCCCTTATTTATCAGCGGTCACCAAAGCAGAATGAACCGCCAACTATTCCAGCATATGTTTTACGGAGCGGATGCTCTTCCAGCTGCAACCCAGTACTGGGAAACACCCATACACTCTCACATTCAAAAACGCACTCATATACTACTGCCAATTTAGTTCAATTCACTTACACCGCATGTCTTTGGACTGTGGGGGAAACCGAAGCACCTGGAGGAAACTCACGCCAACATGGCGAGAACATGCAAACTCCACACAGAAATGCCTACTGACCCAGCAGGGACTCAAACCAGCGATCATCTTTCTTTCAGCCGTGCTGCCCAAATAAAGCAATAAATATATTTATTTTATGGCAAACTGTTGTATTTCATGAACTGATCCAGTGTTAATACACCAATGTTTTAAAGTACTAACGTCTACACATTGTGCCCTAGTTACACAAACAAAAACACAACTAAAAGTAGGTGATGAGAAGGATAAATAAAGATCTTAACTGTAATTTACATAACTGAAGAGAAGAAAAAACAAAACAAAAAGTTTATGTCAAGACAAAAAAAAAAGCATAAAAATGTCATTCAGGGAATGTACAGGTATTCACTAAACCTATTAAGGAAACTCATTGTTAACCAGGTAACAGATTTTTACTGTAACATTTGTACTTTTTTCACAATTAAAATCATGGTCTTTTTAACAGAATTGTTTGGAAGTGGGATATTTTAATTTGGACCAATAACAAAAACAGCCTCAAATATTTTATTTTATTTTAATATTATTACATTGTACCTCTTTATTTAATGCCCTACTGTATACATTTTATGTAAGAAATGAATGAAGAATAAAGTCATTTTTATTTGTATTAATGGTGTATTTTGTATTAATTTGACATTTAATCAAAAATATATAGATTATTCATAGATTATCCAATACAATTTTAAAAATCAATAATGCCTCTACACATACCTAAAATTTATTAATTCTTAATTGGTAAATTTACCAGCAATTCTTTTGTGAAAATGTTAAATTGTTTATTGTTTCTATAAGTTTGTTGACAGAGAAAAAACCCTGCAAGATTATTTATTTATTTATTTATTTATTTATTTATTTATTTATTTATTTATTTATTTGTTTATTTGTTTATTTATTTATTTATTTATATATATTTATTTATTATATACATTTATTTATGTATTTATATTTGTTTATTTTTATATTTATTTATTTTTTATATTTATTTAGTTTTTATTTATATTTGTTTATTTATATTTATTTATTTTTTTATATTTATTTATATATTTATGTATATTTATTTATTTATTAATTAATATTTGTTTATTTATTTATATTCGTTTAGTTATATTTATTTATTTATTTATATTAATAAATTTATTTATATTTATTTATTTATATTTATTTATAGTTAGTTAGTTAGTTAGTTAGTTAGTTAGTTAGTTAGTTAGTTAGTTAGTTAGTTAGTTAGTTAGTTAGTTAGTTAGTTAGTTTGACAGGGACATCACAATTTCTCTGGACAATCTAAATGCATTTGTTTAAGTGTTTTAGCAGACTTGCCAATTCTCAACACCTGTCCAAGGGAGACTTGACATAAAATGCAAATAAAATAAATACATATACACAACTTTAGAATTCTTTACATAAAATTTCTATTAGGGAAAAGCAAAGGCGGCATAATCAAACAAACTAATATCTAGAAGACATGTTTCAAAAGATGATTAAAAATAAATAACCATAAGCAGAAAGTTTTTAGAAAGCTGTACTTTCCAATTAGGGTGCTGCAAGATGTGAATAATAAACACATTAATATAACATTAATATAAATAGTTTTATATTGTGCATGTTTACATTTAAAAACGATGAAAAGTAGTGCAATTAAATGTAAAATCTCTGTGACATGCAAAATACTGAATATATTCAGTTCAAAAAGCTCTTTGAAGTATATAAATGGTGACATAATGTTTAAATATTACACAGCACAAACCGAATTAGTTGAATAACGTTTGTTGAATGCTTTTCAACCAATTCAGTTTGCTCCAGATAGATTTGAAATGACAAGGAGGATGATGAGCAGTTGTGAAGTGCTTTGAAATGTGCATCTTTTATTCGATGTTTGACATAACTGATACATGAAGAGAGGGCCCTTTAAAACCCCCCAGCTAATATCGTTTAGTTTTTATCACAGCTTTGCCAGTGAGAGTGGTTGAGCTCAAGTTCATCAATTGAAAAGCAAATGAGAAGCATCTTGAAGGGGGCGGGGCATGACAGATACTAGAAAGCATTTGACTGTTCAGAAGATTTGATGAGAAACTGAAGTAGAGGTGATTTTAAAAAAAATGTTGATTCATTTAGGTGGAAATGACAAATGACAAGCTTTAGACCTTCTTAATGCATTTTTTCCATGGTTTTAATATCCTTAAGACTAACATACTGATACTAACATTTAAAAAAAACTTCATTTTAATTTCACGGGACCTTACTTCTCTGAATGGTACTTTAGGTATTCCTCAGAAATATATTTAAAATTGCACTTATGTATACTCATAAAAGTATTTTTTGGCCTATATTTTTTCACTGATTTGAAAGTATAATTCTGTATTCTAAATATACTTACTATACTTAAGTACCTGACAAAAGTCTTGTTGTTGATCCCAGTTGTAAGAGCAACAAATAATAACTTGACTTCTAAGTTGATCATTTGGAAAAGTGGCAGAAGGTAGATTTTACCGATGAATGATTGGTTGAACTGCATCCCAATCCTCACAAATACTGCAGAAGACCTACTGGAGCCTGCATGTACCCAAGATTCTCACAGAAATCAGTTAAGTTTGGTGAAGGAAAAATCATGGTTTGGGGTTACATTCAGTATGGGGGTGTGCGAGAGATCTGCAGAGTGGATGGCAACATCAACAGCCTGAGGTATCAAGACATTTGTGCTGCCCTTTACATTACAAACCACAGAAGAGGGCAAATTCTTCAGCAGGATAGCACTCCTTCTCATACTTCAGCCTCCACATCAAAGTTCCTGAAAGCAGAGAAGGTCAAGGTGCTCCAGGACTGGCCAGCCCAGTCACCAGGCATAAATATTATTGAACATGTCTGGGGTAAGATGAAGGAGGTGGCATTAAAGATGAATCCAAAGAATCTTGATGAACTCTGGGAGTCCTGCAAGAACGCTTTCTTTGCTATTCCAGATGACTTTATTAAAGAGCTATTTGAGTCATTGCAGAGATGTATGGATGCAGTCGTCCAAGCTCATGGGAGTCATACACAATATTAATTCTTTTTCCACTGCACCATGACTTTATATTCTATACTGTACATTATTTCTTTTAAGTGACAAGACTTTTGTCTAAGCAAAGTCAGACCTTACTGTCCTAATTAAATAATTAAAAATTAAGGCATGATCACATTTTATTTTGGTAAAATAAGCATAATCTAGAGGCCTTTGCCTTTCATATAAGCCACTTCTTCAACTAGATCAACTACAAATCAAGTTATTATTTGTTGTTCCTAAAACTTGGATATGCTACAAGACTTTTGTAAGGTAGTGTAAAACCTTTCATTAGATGCTTGATTAGTGATATTAAAATGTACTTTATTTGCATTTCAAGTACAAGTCTTTGAAACCCATTGTGCAAGTAAATATTCTAAAAACAGAGCCCACATACTGAGTTTAGTTTATGTTAGTAAATACATTAACTAATGAAACCTTATTGTAAATTGTGACCCATGTAACATACTTACATTTCATCAAATTAAAGTACTTCTTTTTAAGAGTTATTAAATAACTTAAAGTGACAGTTTAGCAATAAAAAAAACATTCTGTCATCCATTACTCACCCTCATGTTGTTGCATTTTATTTATTTCCATTATTTCAGATCTCATTTCTGTTTTGCAGTAATTACTTTTTTGAGTTTTCCCTCCTTCTTCCACCTGCCTTATATTTAAACACTTACTATATGCATGGTCAAAGTTGACTGGAAGACATTTACCCCCGGTTTCACAAACAAGGTTTAAGGCTAGTCAAGATTAAATTGCATGTTTGAGCTGTCTCAACTCAAAATAACTTGCAATTGCATGTCTTAAAATACGTCAGTGTCATTTTTTTGTCTCCAGGTGCACACCAGTAATATATTTTTCTAAGGCCATTTTATAAATGTGGCTTAAATAGCCTAATTTATCTAAGGCCTAGTCCTGGCTTAATCTAAGCGCTGTTTGTGAAACTGGGCCTTAAAGTATTTCCTCTGTCTCTTAAGAGAGATTAAGTGAATGTTTGGTGATCAGAGCAACCCAGGAAAACTAATAACAATAAATTATTTTATCTGGTCTTGACTTCCTTTTTGAAACAGTGACTGCTGGATCTTGCCAAATGCTCTCTAATGGAATAACCACAGATAGAGCACCTAACTCCAGTACATCTGTAAATCTGTTCTTGTGGTTCCACAGGAAAGATGCTGTCAGCACTGTGTATTATTATATGGCGCTTGCTCAAGGTCAGTGTCGTGTTGTAGAGTCAAAGGTTGTCGAGAAGACGTGACTCCACAAGATCACAAAAGAGAGATTTTTTTTTTGATGGGGCAGTTGGATATTAATATTTGAAACAAATTCTTTAACTGAAGGTATAAGTCACCTAAAAATGAAAATTCTGTCATCATTTACACTGTTAATGATTTTTGTAATTTCCACAGTATTTAACTGTAATATTAATTGTATTTTACTGTAGGACAGTTATGCAGTATGTTACTGTATTTTAAAGTTGCATTGTGAAAATTACTGTATATTTTAAAGATACACAATACTGTAAATACATATACAGCAATGTAAATAGTGCTGTACATGTAAATCTTTGCTGTAATTGATTTACAGTAAGTTACTGACGAACTGCTGCCAGTAAGTTACTGTAGATTTTACAGGAAATTATTAACAGTGCACTCACCCTCTGAAAAAAGTATTAATTGGATTTACTACATTTCTTTAAGGTAAGTGGTTGCAAACAATTTATATGAGCTGAATTTAAACAAACAAATTAAATTTAGTAATGTTCAACTTAATTTCTTTCTTTAAATTCAGCCCATATAAATAGTTTGTACGGAGACCCGGAAGGGACGTGATGGTGGGGGTAAAATGGGTGGGAGAAAAAAAGCTGAGTGATAGGAAAAGCGTTTTTGCACTTCCTGTTCCCTTCATACATGTCAACCCTCCCGTTTTTGCCAGGATTCTCCCGTATTTTACCATTCTATACCTGTCACGGTTGCAGGTTTGTGCGTCATCCGGAGTGTCTGTTTTGTCACGTGAGTTTGTTTTGTTTTGGTCGTCCATGTGTATTTGTTATTGTCAAATGTATTTGTTATGTCACATGTCATGACGACTCAGCTGTTCTGATTAGCCTACCAGCTGAGACTTATTATCTTGTCTATATATGTTTTATGTTTCCATGTTTCTTTGTCAGTTCGTTGTGTTTGCTTACGCATTTTTGTATGTGCTCAGGACTGACAAAGAACTGACAAAGAAACATGGAAACATAAAACATATATAGACGAGATAATAAGTCTCAGCTGGTAGGCTAATCAGAACAGCTGAGTCGTCATGACATGTGACAATAACAAATACACATGGACGACCAAAACAAAACAAACTCACGTGACAAAACAGACACTCCGGATGACGCACAAACCTGCAACCGTGACAATACCACTATCATCCTATCATGAAGTATTTCCCCATATTTCTCCCAAATTTTTAATCTTGAAAGTACAATGAAATTAATATAAAAATGTCTGCATTCACTTTCTTTTCATCAAAGCTGTTCGTCGATCATCGCCCTTCCTATGCAACCTCTGAATCAGTGAATGCATGTATAAGCACTGACTGACTAACGCACTCTGTATGATAAACTGACCCCATATCAGCTTCTGTACGCGCCATTTAAAGAGAAGCTAAAGTGCAGGGCACTTTGGGATTTGGGTTTGTGTTTAAACAGACAAATACACTTAATAAAATGTAAACATATCCGTCTTGCGTTTTTTATTTTAAGCACAACTACTTTTCTCTTAAATGAGCACAAACAGTTACTAAAGTAATTGAATGCTTTCATTATAGATCTCTTACAGTGACACCTCTCTTATCAAACAAAACGACAGATTCATTTGCTGCTATTCACTTGTTTGAAAACAAAGGTGTCACTTTAAATCGCGTGTACAGAAACTGATCTGGGATCAGTTTATCATACAGAGCACGTCTGTCAGTCAGGGCTTATACATGCATTCCCTGATTCAGGTTGCATAGGAAAGGCGATGATCGACGAACAGCTTTGATGAATAGAAAGTGAATGCAGACCTTTTTATAGTCATTTCATGTGCTTTCAAGATTAAAAATATGGGAGAAATATGGGGAAAATACTTAATAATAGGATGATAGCGGGACAGACTGATAAAATACGGGAGAATCCGGGCAAAAACAGGAGGGTTGACATGTATGAAGTGAACAGAAAGTGTTTGTTGAACAACAGTTTTGCGAGGGAATGCAAAAACTTAAAAAATATATATTTTCCTATCACTCAGTTTTTTTCTCCCAACCATTTTCTTTTTCTTCCACCCTTTTTCCCCACCATCACGTCCCTTCCGGGTCTCCGTAAGTTTGCAACCACACACCTTAAAAAATTTTTGTAAATGCGATGAATAATTTTTTTCACGTGAACTCGTTTGAGTTTCATCGGTTGAATACAAATGATTGATTTCTCTTTTATGCCAGAAATCATTCATGTATTAAGTACTGATCATCTTCCATGAAAAATGATTTGCAAAGGTCCTACCATAAATATATAAAAACTCAGTATTCTCAGTATTGTGTTTTAACCCTCAGGTTCCAGATTTTCGTATATCGAAAAAATATAATAAACAAACCATACATCAATGAAAAGCTTATTTATTTTAGCTTTCAGATAATGCAGAATGACTGGTTTTGTGGTCCAGGGTTACACATAAATATGCAAATATTTAAAATTTAAAGATCAAGAGCGATGTTGCGATGCACCAGTCTATATAAACGATTTATAGGTAAAAGGTATAGCATTTATTTTTCTCCAAATGATACTGATACATTTTTTAAGCTTGCGGATAAAACTGATAGCATATATATATACAGTTGAAGTCAGAATTATTAGCCCCCTGAATTATTCGCCCCTTTGCTTATTTTTTTTTCCCAATTTCTGTTTAACTGAGAGATTTTTTTCAACACATTTCTAAACATAATAGTTTTAATAACTCATTTCTAATTACTGATTTATTTTATCTTTGCCATGATGATAGTACATAATATTTTACTAGATATTTTTCAAGACACTTCTATACAGCTTAAAGTGACATTTAAAGGCTTTACTAGGTTAATAAAGTTAACTAGGCATGTTAGGGTAATTAGGCAAGTTATTGTATAACGATGGTTTGTTCTGTAGACAATCAGAAAAAAATATAGCTTAAAGGGGCTAATAATATTGACCTTAAAATGATTTTTAAAAAATTTAAAACTGCTTTTATTAGTAAAGAAGTCTTAAAACAAATAAGAAAATATTATCAGAAATACTGTGAACATTTTATTGCTCTGTTAAAAATAATTTGGGAAATATTTAAAAAAAGAAAAAAAAAATTCAAAGGGGGGCTAATAATTCTGACTTCAACTGTTTATGTTAATTATAAATGTTATTCATAGTGAATACAGCACTATAACTTCTTGTTTTGAATTTCTACAGTTTATGCTATGCTCATATTGATAAATATGTATAAAGTTCTATAATAATATCTGATGATCCTGTGTTGCCTTAGAAACCAAGTGTGGGTGTGGCCTGAATCATCCTATGGCGACCCATCCTTGGTTTCTGAGGCTTTACAGAAAGACACAATGTCAGATTTGTAAAAACCTTTTATCCTTTTTTTTGCATAATTTTTTTGTGTGTGTTTGCTGAAAACCTGTTGAGCAGCTGTTCAGACCATCTTGGACCTATTACCTGAGTCTAAGTGTTTGTTTGTGTGGTTTGTCTGTTTATGTCTGTGTGATGACATCTTTTTTCAGCTACGCTAAAATGACTGCAAGCCATCCTATGTAAAGACACCAGACAGGAAATATTATCGTAGAAAGTCTTTTACAGATCCAAACAGCATGTCTGTGAGAGGAAAGCATTCAAAATATAAAGAGGAAGTAGATGGATAAGAAAAGACAGATTGTCCAGATGGACAGAAAAGTAAATATCAAGAGGAAACAGCCATTTAATAACAAGAAATGTGTTTATTTTTTTAAACGTCTGAATTTTCTGAGAGCAGCACGGTGGCTCAGTGGTTAGCACTGTCGGTTGGCATTTCTGTGTGGAGTTTGCATGTTCTCCCCATGTTGGCGTGAGTTTTCCCTAGGTGCTCCGGTTTCCCCCACAGTCCAAAGACATGCGGTATACTAAAATTTGAATTGTGTATACTAAAATTGGCTGTAGTGTATGTGTGTGAATGAGTGTGTATGGATGTTTCCCAGTACTGGGTTGCGGCTGGAAAGGCATCCATCCACTGTGTAAAACATATGCTGGAATAGTTGGCGGTTCATTCTGCTGTGGCGACCCCTGATACATAAGGGACTAAGCCGAAGGAAAATGAATGAATGAATGAATAAAACTTGATTGTTGTCGAATATTTCAATTTAATCACAACTTAAATTAATAAGGTCATTACATACGTAGCTTTAGCCGGCAGCTAGCTCTCTGCTCTCTAACGCCCCAGTATAGTGAAGGGGACTCTATACTGCTCAGTGAGCGCCATCTTTCGGATGAGACGTTAAACTGAGATTCTGACTCTCTGTGGTCATTAAAAATCCCAGGATGTCCTTCGAAAAGAGTAGGGGTTTAACCCTGGCATCCTGGCCAAATTAGCCCACTGGCCTTTGCTCCATCATGGCCTCCTATTCATCCCCATATCATAATTGGCTTTTTCACTCTGTCTCCTCTCCACCAATCAGCTGGTGTGTGGTGTATGGCGCAATATGGCTGCTGTCGGATCATCCAGGTGGATCCTGCACACTGATGGTGGATGAGGAGGCTCCCCCTAATGTGTAAAGTGTTTTGAGTGTCTAGAAAAGCGCTATATAAATGTAAGGAATTATTATTATTATTATAGGGCTGGGTGATATGACAAAAATCTTATTATCACTATATAAGTCATCTCATATCTTGAGATATCTAGGCATAGGCCGGTATAAGATTCTCACAGTATGATAACCTTTGGATAAAAATATCACGGTTTCACTGCATCACGGTATTGTGATTACTGCTCTAAAATATATTCTTTTTAAATGTCTGGGAAAAAAAACTACAACCTTTTTCCCTTCTGAAAACACTATATTTTACTTTTTGAAAGATTTATAATATTTTGGAGCAGTAAACATGTCAGGCTAAATAATTCAAATCAGTCATTGACTCCTGCTGTCTTCATTAGTTTCAAAAACACAGATTTCTTTACAATTTAAAATGGCATATTTGCATATTTTTTCTGCTGAAGATACTGTTGTCCTAAAAAAAAAAAAAATAAATAAAAAATCTTACACATACCTTAAGAATGGTATTACAGAAGATTTTAGCGGTTTTAAAACCTTGACTTTTCCAAACCACGGTATACCTTGAAAACGGTTATCGTCCCATGCCTAATCTTGACATATAACAAAATATTAACTTTTAATATACAGTAAAATCAATCAGTTAATATTAACCACAAATGACTATTTCGTTTTGACATTGTAAATCTTTAAATATGTACACTGTAAAAAATATTCGTAAATTAGCTTTTTTTCCGTATTTTGAGATTCATGTTTTTATTTTTTGATATTTCCATGTTTATTTATGCTTTTAAATCACATTATAGGACCTTGTTCTTTCTTCCAACAAACGTTAACCTTGAAAAGTTTTAAAAAAGTGATTTTTAATAGTTTAAAGTGATGTATTGTCTGGGTTGATGTTGTATGTTACGGTACAAAAATCTTCTGATAAACTGCCAGTGCATATCTGTTATTTTACAGACTCTATATATTATTTCTTATACATATTATTTCAAACTACTAAAATGTCAATAAAAGTGTCTTTGTTAAACTGTAAAGTTGAATGTTCAACATCAAAAGTCGACAGAACTGAAATCAAGGTCCCAAAATGCCATTCACAACCGTAAATAAACGGAAAACACTTATAAATAAAATACAGAAACTTTTATTTACAGATATTTTATTCAGTGTATTCATTCGATTATGATTATTTTTCGCACATAATAATTCTGGAAAAATATTTGATTTAAGAATGTAGAGATATTAAATAAATATTAAAGAAAGATAAAACACTTTTAAAAAACTAATTACTACAGGCCCAGCATAAAATATTGATAAATATAATGCAAAATGTAAACATAGTACATTCAAGCTTGCAACTTTCTTACCATGCTCTTATTTATGTTTTTGCATCCAGATTGATCTTATATAAATGATGAAAACGTATTACTACCATAAACAATGTTTTTTTGCAACATCACTAAATAAACAATAATATAGTGTATAATATAGTTTAATATAATATGAAATGGTAGACGTTTAGATATGTATCATATTGAACAACCCATTACACAATAAAAAACACATACAGTAATTGATGCTCACTGTTTTTCTTTCTTTCTCAGATATAAACGAGTGTGCGGTCAGTAATGGAGGTTGTGAAGGCACATGTTGTAACTCTATCGGCAGCTACTTCTGCAAATGTCCTGACGGCAGTAAACTCAGAGATGATGGGAAATCCTGCCAGGGTGAGTAAACACTCACATCCTTTCTGTTTATAATATGTTTTTAAAGACAACTGACATTTCTACATTAAAGGGAACCTATTATGCAAAAATCCCTTTTATAAGGAATTTAAATACAGTTGCTTGGCAGCAGTGTGGGAATATAGCCAGCCTCTAATGGTAAAAATTAATTCAATTTGTCTTTGATTGACATTCTCCTTTTGTACACGCCTATTAGTGACGATCTCTCCCTTATTAGCATAAACAGTCCTGAGTGAGAAGCAGTTGTCCGCCATTCGACAGTTTTCACCTGCTGAAGATAATGTCAGCAACCAATAGGATTATGAAAGTGGAGTTTTAGGATGCACAAATGAACACCGTCCATAGACTGCCTTTTTCTGAGACACTTCACATTTTTAGTTTTTCACAGAGATAATGTTAGTGCTGTTTTGAATCTGCCACTATGCTGACACATAGACATTTGTAGCTCCCCCCTCTTTTGGAAATAGCACAATCTCATTTGAATTTAAAGCAACAGTCACCAAAATGGCACAATTTGGATCAAACCCTAAAAGGGCCAGTTTCAAAGAGTTATAAAACATTTTTTTCTGAGCTATTTTGAGCTGAAAATTCACATACAGTACACACTCTAGAGGTATCAGATATCATCTTGTATAAAGAGGCATATTAGGTCCTCTTTAAATCTGACCCCCTTTAATAGCAACATTCATTAAAGAAGCACAGAGTAGGGGAGCGCGGGGCACAAAGTAACGCGGAGTTAAATGAAACACAGAGTTTTAAGGTATTTGCTCAGGGTTAACCATGGCATGCTTCTGAGGCTTTCACCACAGTGACGGCAGACGTCTTCCTGACAATTGTTGAAAGATTTCGGCGAAATTTGGATGAGAAACACAGGAGAAACCATTTTTGCAGCATAAAAGTATTTTTTAATAAAGTCAATATTATTAAAAAAATTTTTTGGTGAAAATATGAACGTAAAATCATATATTGTTTTGATCACCGTCTTCTAGGCTAAAAGATGAAACCATTTTGAAAGATGTATAAAACACACATTGACTGCTAGCCAGCTTTGAGAAAAACATGACACAGCGGGGTTAGTTTTAACAGGGTGTTACAATTAAGCCACACACTGTTGGACACCAATTAAACTAACAAAATAATTGTTTGAATTTGAGTGTAATGTTGAGAACTTTTGAAATAAAAATGTTTTTTAATAGAAAATATTGATTTAATAGAAAAAAAAAATATTTTATTGCTAATAATGCAAATAAATGCATTGAATAATCATGGATAAATGGATAATAATGCAAATAGATTCAAATGTGTTTAGCCAATAAACAAATAAATAAATAAACATACTGGGCTATGTAGAATAAAAAAGAAATGAGCCAGTTACTGAGGAAATAATGCAACTATTTAAAGTAAACTGAAATTAAATTAATTGTGTGAAATCTGCCTTTATAAACATGTGTTACAACTAACCCCCTGTCTGTTACAACTTGTCCCACAGGTGGGGTAAATAGTAAGTTGTGGGGGGTTGTGTGGGCAGTAGTTCCTGAATGGCCTGGAAAAAGACAGCTCTACATCTGTGTGCATCTCAGCTGTTGGTGTGTAGGTGTGGGAATGATGATCCAGCCTGCTGTCTCAGAAATGCGATGAAACAGGTGTATGAGAGAGAGAAGTCAGAATTTTCACAGAATGTTTTTAAAAAATATAGATCAACTGCAATAAATAAAAGGAAGTAACCAAATAAAGAGACATCCTGTAAATTAACTATTAAAGATGTTTAATAAAGATGTCTAATAAAGAATTATTCCCCCCTCGTGCATCAACTGGGGCTGTTTACTGTGGATAAATAAGCTTTTAAAAAGTTCAATGTATGGATGGCAACCCAATTACACTGGCCACGTTACAATATTTATCAACATTTGTTAATAAACTACAAAGCAATTTCTTTTTAGTTCACGTTAATGGAGTTCAGTGACGTAATATTTATTCATATATTATTACAATTACAAGTTGTATTTGTTAATGATGAAATCAACATCAAACGAGATTCAAATGGCTTATGAGTATATTTCTCATGTTAACTATACTGTAAAGTTAATACTGTATACCACTGTTGTTACCAATAAATTATTTACATTTATTAGCATGGACAGATAACATTTAAGCACACAATTTTGTGGAAGTGTCAATAGTTTAAATAAAATAAATATATATATATGTTTTAGGATGATTGCAGTCATTTATTGTAAACGGCATTGCAGTGGTACTCGTGTAACATGGAGTTTGTAAATCTTCTGACTTTTTTTATTTTAACCGCTGTAGATTTGTGGGAAATAGTCAGGACAGCTGTAAGTGAATTTGTTAGGGTCAAAAGGGTTAATTTGCGGCAACGAACCACATTCAATAATCTAGTCATGAGGCAGGCTGTGTGTTAAAGCACTTAACCCAAATAGTCTGACAAAACCCATGCAGCACTGAGGAAATTGCAAATGGCCTTTTTGAACATTTACAAGAGCTTCCAGCAATATGTCATGACCATGAAGTATGCAATGTTGATTTTGTAAACATTTCTTTCTTTCACAAACACATATGAAAAACATAGATTTTTCTGGGAACTATGGTCTGACATTTTAGAGTAAATTTAAGCTAAAGGTAATGATGAATGAACCTACGTCCACTACTGATTAATGTCAACACTACACTGAAAAAAAAAATGAAATCGATTTACTACATTTTTTTTAAGTTAAGTGCTTGCAAACAATTTATATGGGCCGAGTTAATTTTTTTTTTAGTAATGTTCAGCTTAATTTGTTTGTTTACATTCAGTCCATATAAATTGCTCGCAACAGGTTACCTTAAAAAATGTAGTAAATCCAATTAATTATGTTTTTCAGTGTACTCTTTTCTCTTTAGACTTCTTTTATGTCCACGAATAAGCTTCTAAAGCACGCATATGTTTAAGTGATCAAGAAAAAGACAGCGTGAAACATGGTTGGTCACCAGTAATGTCCTCTATACAAGCACATTTTTCATAGAGACAGCTTGACATTCACTATTTATGGTAACACTCTGCTTACCATAAGAGCTTTTTGTCTGCACCATGGCAAATTACCCAAAAGTACACTGGTAAGTTTGTGATATCTGAATCACCTACAACCTTCTTTTTGATAATGATAATCAAAAATATTTAGCAGATTCTCAATTCTCAAACATGAATTGGATCTATCAAGACATATTTGGACTTTTTGTATTGGCTGTATGAAGTCGGGTCCTTATAAAAATATATGTTCATTAGCAGGTTCTGTGTTTTGCAATTCACATTTTTTCCCCATTTATTTCCATTTATGAATTGCATTAAGGGACTTTGATCTCTGCCCTGTTGATGTTTGATGTTGACAATTCAGCTCTGCCGTTTAGCAAAATTAACAAAGTTTACTGATATTGTAGTATTTTGAAACAATATATTGTATAGGAAATAATATAGAGAGAATTTAGTTCTTAAAAATAACAGAAGTAGTACTGGCAGTTTATTACCAGGTTTTGTACATTAATCTACAATACCAATCCAGACAACTCACCGGCCACTTCAACTGCTTGTTAACACAAATTTTTAATCAGCCAATCACATGACAGCAACTCAATGCATTTAGGCATGTAGACATGGTCAAGACGATCTGCTGCAGTTTAAACCAAGCATAAGAATGGGAAGGAAAGGTGATTTAAGTGACTTTGAACGTGGCATGGTTGTTGGTGCTAGATGGGCTCATCTGAGTATTTCAGAACTGCTGATCTACTGGGATTTTCATGCACAACCATCTCTAGAGTTTACAGAGAATGGTCAGAAAAAGAGAAAATATCCAGTGAGCGACAGTTCTGTGGGTGCAAATGCCTTGTTGATGCCAGAGGAGAATGGCCAAACTGGTTCAAGCTGATAGAAAGGCAACAGCAACTCAAATAACCACTCGCTACAACCGAGGTATGCAGAAAAACGTTGAGGCGGATGGGCTACAGCAGCAGAAGACCACACTGTGTGCAACTCCTGTCAGCTAAGAACAGGGAACTGAGGCTACAATCCGCACAGGCTCACCAAAATTGGACAATAGAAGATTGGAAAAACTTTGCCTGGTCTGATGAGTCTCGATTTCTGCTGCGACATTCAGATGGTAGAGTCAGAATTTGGCGTCATCAACATGAAATCATGGATTAATCCTGCCTATCGACGGTTCAGGCTGGTGGTGGTAGTGGTGTAATGATGTGGGGGATATTTTCTTGGCACACTTTGGGCCCATTAGTACCAATTGAGCATCATGTCAACGCCACAGCCTACATGAGTACTGTTGCTGACCATGTCCTTCCCTTTATGACAACAGTTTCCCCATACTCTGATGGCTACTTCAAGCAGGATAACGCGCCATGTCATAAAGTGCGAATCATCTCAGACTGGTTTCTTGAACATGACAGTGAGTTCACTGTACTCAAATGGCCTCCACAGTCACCAGATCTCATTCCAATAGAGCACCTTTAGGATGTGAACGGGAGATTCGCATCATGGATGTGCAGCCGACAAATCTGCAGCAACTGTGTGATGCTATCATGTCAATATGGACCAAAATCTCTGAGGAATATTTCCAGTACCTTGTTGAATCTATGCCACGAAGGATTAAGGCAGTTCTGAAGGCAAAAGGTGGTCCAATCCGGTACTAATAAGGTGTACCTAATAAAGAGGCCAGTATGTGTATGTTCAAATTATTGTGATCAATTGACAAACTATTGTGCCAAAAAATGTCCATATCAGTGCATCACTACTGTTGGCTTTCATCACTTGAATTATAAAATCATTTTTTGAACTATTTAAAAACTAATACATTTAAAATAAGACAAAATAAACATTAAACGAAATATACACATATTTATTCAGCATATGAAGGCAGACCATAACTCATTTGTTGTATATTATTTACATGTGTGTGTCTGCATGTTGTCTTCACAGATATAGATGAGTGTGAGGAGATGAATGGCGGCTGCCAGCAGACGTGTGTGAACACACCCGATTCCTATCACTGTGAGTGCAGTGAGGGTTTCCGCATACATGCTGATGCCCGCACATGCGTAGGTAAGATCTTCACGACACACAAATGTTCTCAATCCACATGTCTTACTCTTTACTTGCGTCCCAAATGACGGCCTACATTACTGTGAAACAGAAAATATGTTACTCTGATTATATTTCATTGCACGTTTAAGATGACAAATTCTCTAGAGGGTGCTCTCTATATTTTTGTGAATATGAAATACATTACTTAGTGTACAAATTGTTGTACATTTCCCATACACGTCCTTCTTGTACACTGAAATTTTATTTACTAATTTTTTTTAAGGTAAGTGGTTGGAAACAATTTATATGGTCTGGTTTTAAATAAACAAATTAGATTTAGTAATGTTCAACTTAATTTGTTTATTTATATTCAGCCCATATAAATTGTTTGCAACTACTTACCTTAAAAAAGTAGTAAATCTAATGAATCATTTTTTTTCAGTGTACCCATCCACGAGAAGATGAGGATTGTTGTACAGATCATCTATACCAGCAAATCTTAAACCCTTAACCTAAAGCAAACATAAGACAAAAGTGCACTGTGATCACACAGTTTTACCTTGATTTTACATAGTTTTTATCTCTTTTGTGGAACCATGTCTCATGTCTCACATGTCTCAAACCAAAGCAAAAGTGCTCTGCATCACAAGTACATGACCATGCAAAGTGAGCTACTGAGCAAATTGACTGGGAAAAATGAGAAAATAGTCAAAAATATGAGCCACACTGCTTAGCAATGTTCAGCACACTGGTTACACTCTCCCTATAGCCATAGTGACTATGCAGGTCTGAAGTGGCTTTCACATGGATAAAGAAAGCACTGCCCTATAAAACCCATTCAGTTCAATGGCCTGTGCTGCACAATGGTGATTTATTGCTGTGCTGACCAAAGCACAAGAGCACTGACTAGCTTGTGCACATGCCATGATCAAAGTTCAAAATTCCTCAATATTTTACTATGTAGTATACTTGTTCCTGCTGCTTACAATTGCGCTACTGTGCTGTCATGGCAATGCTGGTAAAATGACACCTCTTAGCTTCTTGATCATTGATAAAAATAAAAATAAACAAAACAAAATATAAATGTAGTTATTTCATTGGCTTGTGTTTTTGTCAAATCAATATAATTTAAGTTAAATTTAAAAAGTCATTAACATTTTATTTTATGTAATAATATAATAAATAATTAATATAAAGTATTTACGGTTTAGTTTTTTGGCCAAATGCATCTACATCTTTTTCATTTTGGTTTCAGTCCAGAATTTTCATTTTGGTGCATGAGCATGCACTGTAAAACATGCTGGGTTTCACATAATTCTGTCATGTTCACCAGCGATCGAGGACTGCAGAGATCGCTGGTGAACTACAATTCAGTCATGAACTACAAGTCCCTTCATTCCGCTACACATACACCAGGTTTCACTTCCACTGATCACACACACACACACACACAGCTGAATCCTGTCACTATTGATTGTTTGGACCATTTATACACCCTGCACCCGTTTGTTGTTACTGAGTCTTTTTTTTTTTTTTATGGTATGCTGGTCATGTGTTTTGTTCTTGTACCTTACCTAAGTTTCTTGTTTTGTTTATTATTGTCCTTTTGATACTTTGATTTTTGGATGTCCCGTTCTTTTTCTGTTACCTGCACAAATGTTCTTCATTAAATACACTTGGATCTTAACTCTTGTTTTTGTCTCTTCAACGTATCGTGACAAATTCCTTCACGTTGACCCAACAGAAATCGATTAAGTTAACTTAAGTGTTTTTACAAATTTAAGTGGATTGAACTTAAAACAATTAAGTTGTCCTAAAAACCCTCAAGAATAGTGTTGATTCAGCTCGTTTTAAATATGTAGTTTGAACAAGCAGCAAAAATGATATTTTTGAGTGTGTGATTTGGGATGCAACTTCTGTCTTCTGTGACATCTGTGCACCACCTGTAATGAGGCATTCTGGGACGAAGAGCAACAGCAGGGTGCCTGAAACTCCATTCATTCAGCTCGCTCAACAAACAGTGCTAACACAGCAGGCTGAGCTTTACTTCTGCTGATCTCATCACCCTAAAACAGTCTTTTTCCTGTTTTACCAGAGTCTGGATGTGCCATCATTTTGTGACAGGTCTGGCGAGGTCATCACCGCGAGACCTGTCCCCTAAGACTTCATAAATCTGCCAGCTTAGACACAACATGGAAACATCATCAGTCAGAGAGCGCGTTTACATGCACGCCAATGCACTGACAACTCAGAAATCAGTTTATTGAAACAACCCGTTTTCCTGGTTAAATGTTGTAAAGTCGTACTCTTACTAGAGTTTTCATAGTGAGCTGTGTTTACATTTATCTCATGACATAAAAGCCAACTTACATGACCCACCCAAATGCACAAGTGCTCTTCCATGTGGACATTTGAGTGTATGATTAAACACTAGCCTAGAGGGCCACCTGCTCTTATAAAATAGTCTAGAGCACCACCTGCTGTAAAAAAAAAACTAGCCTAGAGCGCCATCTGATGTTAAAACTAGCCTAGAGCGCCATCTGCTTTCATAAAATAACTTTAGAGCGCCATGTGCTGTTAAAAACTAGCCTAGAGCGTCATGTGCTGTTAAAAACTAGCCTAGAGTGCCATCTGCTGTTAAAACTAGCCTAGAGTGCCATCTGCTGTTAAAACTAGCCTAGAGTGCCATCTGCTGTTAAAACTAGCCTAGAGCACCATCTGCTGTTAAAACTAGCCTAGAGTGCCATCTGCTGTTAAAACTAGCCTAGAGTGCCATCTGCTGTTAAAATTAGCCTAGAGTGCCATCTGCTGTTAAAACTAGCCTAGAGTGCCATCTGCTGTTAAAACTAGCCTAGAGCGCCATCTGCTGTTAAAATTAGCCTAGAGTGCCATCTGCTGTTAAAATTAGCCTAGAGTGCCATCTGCTGTTAAAACTAGCCTAGAGTGCCATCTGCTGTTAAAACTAGCCTAGAGCGCCATCTGCTGTTAAAATTAGCCTAGAGTGCCATCTGCTGTTAAAACTAGCCTAGAGCGCCATGTGCTGTTAAAAACTAGCCTAGAGCGCCATGTGCTGTTAAAAACTAGCCTAGAGTGGCATCTGCTGTTAAAACTAGCCTAGAGCGCCATGTGCTGTTAAAAACTAGCCTAGAGCGCCATGTGCTGTTAAAAACTAGCCTAGAGCACCATCTGATGTTAAAAACAAGCCTAGAGCACCATCTGCTTTTTAAAAAGAACTTAGAGCGCCATCTGCTGTTAAAAACTAGCCTAGAGTGCCAACTGCTGTTAAGATAACTTTTTTTATGTAATTATCTAAGTAATGAACCTAAACTGTGTTTGCGAGACTTCATTATTAAATCAATGTACTTGAACTGAATTTGTGGTATATTTCCACATCCTTTATTGCAAAACTGGATGAGAGAGTGTAGGAATGACAATTTTTCAAAACCTACTTGAGGGATGATTTTTTTTTTTTTAAATAAAAGTTTGTCTTATTCATGTCCAGTCGGAACATCTGAGTTCCTCATTACAAGGTTTTTGTCAGTGATTTTTCACGTTTTCAAACCACAGCATTTTTTCAGGTGGATCAGGAGATGGGGGTTGGTAGCCAAATGGTTTTAGGAGTGTTTGCAAACTACAAAGTGTTTTTTCCCCCACTTAGATTTCATTTAGAAAAAGCAAGTGACAACTGGAATTAAACATGAAGCTCTGAAGTAATACAATTTTCTAATACTGAGATGTTTTGTAATGTTATACTCATTTATTTATTCATTTATTTTATTCAGTTTAATTTAATGTAGTATTTTAAATCTTGAATTAAATTATTCTTTTTGTCTATTATTTTTTTCAAATTTTAATTTGATTTTAATTTATTTTAGTTTGTTTAGTTTTTTGTCAAATAAGTTTTATTGAAGACACAGATTCAGAAAAGAAAAGGATTCTGTTTACATATTTGGTCCACATATAACATAGGCAAAGCAACAAAAAAAAAGGAAAAACAATATGAAAATCATTCATTTTCTTTTTGGCTTAGTCCCTTTATTAATCTGGGGTCGCCACAGCGGAATGAACCACCAACTTACCCAGCATATGTTTTACGCAGCGGATGCCCTTTCAGCTGCAACCCATTGCAGGGAAACACCCATACATTCTCATTCACACACATGCACTACGGACAATTTAGCCTACCCAATTCACCTGTACCACATGTCTTTGGACTTGTGGGGGAAACAGGAGCACCCGGAGGAAACCCATGCGAATGTGGGGAGAACATGCAAATCCACACAGAAATGCCAACTGACCCAGCCGAGGCTCGAACTAGCGACCTTCTTTATGAAAATCATAATAATAATAAATTTAAAAAAAAACCTACCCACATAACAAGCCAACTTGTTACAAAGACCTGTTTGCACAACAAAATATGATGACAAAGCATATTAAAACATTACAGAAACAATGCATTATTCCACAAGGAGTTTGTTTGGTTTTAAATTTTATTATTTTTATTTTGTTCTTTTTTTTTTTTTTACTAAAGAAGGGTTTATTATTTACTTTATCATTTACAATTTTGTTTCTCATTTTATTTAAGTTTGTTTTATTGTACTTACATTTTCATTATTCCAGCTTAATTTTGACAAAATGTTTTTTTTTTTGCTTGGTTTAATTTAGTTTGTTCAATTAATATTATATTCTACCTTTTACATATTACAAATAATTTATTTATTTTATACTTATTATTATTTTTACACACACTCAAGCAACAACCTTTTTGAGCTGGTGTAAAACTGTGTTAAAAAATTAAAATGTATATACTGTACTCCATAAATCTTCATTCACAGTTTCCAAAACTCATATCGTACCATCTGGATATTTTTAAGGATCATAAAATTCATTGTAAATATATGTGACTGTTTCCAGCGGTGAACTCTTGCTCAGTGAAGAATGGTGGATGTGAACACAAGTGTGTGGATTTGGGAAACGAACAGTACAAGTGTGAATGTCGCAGCAACTACCAGCTCAAGAGAGACAGAAAACACTGTGAACGTGAGTCGACATGCATGTGCCATCTTTGACTGACGTCTCATTGTGATGTTTATGAGCGTGTATACTGTGTTCTCCTCAGTGAAGGATCCCTGTAAAGATCGTAACGGTGGATGTTCTCAAATCTGCACTGATGTGAATGGACTGGTTCAGTGCAGCTGCAGAACAGGATTCACACTGGCAAATGACCTCAGGAGATGTGAAGGTTTGTGAGCATTACATGCATTATTAAATACACAGATTTCCTTGTAGGTAAATAAATAGTATTCATTTGTTGGGCCAGTGCCAGACACATAGTACACCATTAGAATAATTAGCCAATATCAAGCATTTCTTTTCAGTCAATATGATGTAGTTTTATTCCACCAAAATTAATATATTAATTAATATATTAATATATTAAATAAATATTAATTTACACAAGAAGAATTAACATTTATAATTATGTTACACTTCTTTTTATCTTAATTCAGTTTAGTTTGTTTGTTATTGTTGTATTATTTTAGTTTTAGTTTAGATTTATTTATTTAAATTTAATTCATCTTGTACTTATTTTTTTGCTTAGTTCTTTTATATAGTATTTTGGCTTACTTTTATTTAATTTTGATTGATCTATTTGTTTTGATTTTATAAATAATTTACTTGTATTTAATTTTAGTTTGCATTGTTTAATTTGACTTTTTATTTTTTATTTATTTTTGGGCTTTTGCCTTTATTCTTTAGATAGGACAGTAATTAGACAGGAAGTGAAGTGGGAGAGAGAGTAGGGTCGGGAAATGTCCTGGAGCCGGGATTCATACTCGGGACAATCTAGTGCTACCGCACCATATGTCGGCGCGCTAACCACTATTAGTTATTACTATTAGTTAGTAATATAGTTATTACTACTGCTGTAATTTTAGCTTGTGTTATTTAATTTTAGTTTGCATCATTTTATTTATTCATTAGTAGTATTTTATTATTATTATTATAAGTATAATTTTATTTATTATTATAATTTTATTTTATTCATTATAATTTTATTTATTATAATTTTATTTTATGTTTTATTTTATATTTTATGTCTTATTATATATATATATATATATATATATATATATATATATATATATATATATATATATATATATATATATTTTGTTTTTTTATTATTATTAATTTTTTTATTTTATTTATTATATTTTTATTTAATTTATTATGATTTTCATTTTATTTTTTATTTTATTATATTATTATTATTTTTTTATTTTACTTATTTTATTTTACTTATTTTATTATATTTTTATTTATTTATTTTGCTAATTTTATTATATTTTTTACTTTATTTTTATTTTATTAAATTTTTTTCGTTTTTTATTTTATTTAATTTTTAATTTAATTTAATTTTGCTTATTTTATTATACTTTTTACTTTATTTAATTGTTTATTTTATTTTACTTATTTTATTATATTACTATTATTTTTTTATTTTACTTATTTTATTTTACTTATTTTATTATATTTTTATTTATTTATTTTGCTTATTTTATTATATCTTTTACTTTATTTTTATTTTATTTTTATTTATTTTTTGTTTATTTTGTTTTTTATTTTATTTTACTTATTTTATTTGGTTTTTTTATTGTACTTATTTTATTTTACTTATTTTATTTTTTACTTTATTTAATTTTAATTTAATTTTAATAAATTTTTTGTTATTTATTTTATTTATTATTTTATTTTAACTAATTTATTATATTTTTACTTTATTTTATTTTTATTAAAATCTTTTTATTATTATTTTTATTTTACTTATTTTATTATATTTTTTACTTTATTTTATTTGCTGCTCACTGCAATTCGACTGGCCACCGAAAATCTCTCTTCATCTCACAAAACTCTGTCTGTGTCCTGCTGTTTCACCCACGCACGCACGCACGCACGCACGCACGCACGCACACGCACGCACACACACACACACACACACACCACACTACTGTTGTAATGAGCCTGCTGTTAGTTACTATGTGTGCAGGTCAGCGTAAATACATTGATCTGAGTCATGTGTACACATGTTTGTCTGGACCTCATTTAAGTCCAGACTTTATGACAGAGCCTCATGTGACCCCATGAAGAGCTTGCTGTGCCTAAACACACACACACACAGAGACACAGACACAGTCCACACAGACACAGCTTCTTTCGCAACTGTTTGTTTGATGCAAAATACAAAGCATTGGTGAGATTTACACTGACATATCTTGTAATTCTCAATGTTTTTCTCTTGCAGACATTGATGAATGTGTGTCCGGTCAGACTAAATGCGCTCATGGCTGTGTGAACGTACCGGGATCTTTCCGCTGTGTGTGTAACCCAGGATTTGAACTAGGTGCTGATGGGAAACAGTGCTACCGTGAGTCTTTGAGAGTAATGTAGAGTAATAAATATATTTTTCTTCATCCATTTTAAGCTGCTTTGCCACAATCTACATTGTAAAAAGCGCTGTGCAAATAAAGAGTAAAGTAATGAAGCCTAAAACCATTATCAGATTAACTTCAGTAGTTTACTGACATGTGGAAGTGTTTTGCTGGAGCAGACAGTCTGTGATTGGTTGGTGTGTTTGACAGGCACCAATCAGAGATCTGAAAGTCTTAATAGAGCATTTTAGTACCCACCCACTTTTTCCCCACATGGTTTTCCCATTACTTTTTCCCTATAGAGATTTTAAAAGAAGTCTTTGTTAAACATTAGGACATAAACCAAATCTATCAACTATGAGGAGAATCACAACATAATAAACTTTGATTTGAAGCACAGACGTTTGTGTAAATCAGACAAAAAGACAAAGATGCGTTCTTAAAGGGATATGTTGACTAAAATAAACACTCAATCAGGCTTGTGATAAGTAAAGGGAGATTAAATTAGGAGAATTTAGGAACTACACAAAGTCCTTTAGGAACTACACAAAGAACTACAATCGTATGAAGCGCTGCAAATTAAAATCAGCAGAAATATTAATATTCATTGAAAATGTTTATAAATATATTGTATATTTCACGATTATTACAGAATATGCATACACTCACCAGCCACTTTATTAGGTACGCCTTACTAGTACCTGGTTGGACCCCCTTTTGCCTTCAGAACTGCCTTAATTCCTCATGGCATAGATTCAACAAGGTACTGGAAATATGCCTCAAAGATTTTGGTCAATATTGACATGATAGCATCACGCAGTTGCTGCAGATTTGTCGGCTGCACATCCATGATGCGAATCCCGTTCACATCCCAAAAGTGCTTTATTGGATTGAGATCTGGTGACTTTGGAGGGCATTTGAGTACAGTGAACTCATTGTCATGTTCAAGAAACCAGTCTGAGATGATTCACGCTTTATGACATGGCGCGTTATCCTGCTGGAAGTAGGAGTGTCAGAATCTTATTTTACAAGCATTTCTCGCTGCAACTGTATGATTGGTGGAATTTTTCTATCATGGAAAAAAATCTAAATACTTTTTAAAATATTATTGTTTATTCTTTTATTGTTGTCATTTTTTTACTGTTGCTTTTTATGTTTTTTTATTGTTTATGGTTATTTATTGTTTTTATTTATTAAGTCTTATGTACAGTGACCTTGAGTGGTTTGAAAGACAAACAATAATGAAATAAAATGTATTATTATTATTGGTAATCTACTTTTTTGCACAAATTCGGTTATTTAGCATGATAGTTTTTTAAAAAGTTTGAATTAATTTCCATATAAAACTCATTAACCACATTTATCAGTTGTTAAAAATTTTAGGAGAAATGAATAAGGTTTTCACTTCTGGACACAAAGAGTTGTAGTGTATAATGTGACGTGACGTATCCTGCAGGAATAGAGATGGAGATTGTGAACGGCTGTGAGAAAAACAACGGTGGCTGCTCTCATCGCTGTGAACACACCACCAGCGGGCCCTTGTGCTCCTGCAACCAAGGCTACCAGCTCGCTGAAGACCTCAAGACATGCATAGGTATGTGGGCTGCATGATAGCTCCAAGACCATAGTTATTTTAACATTATGAATTATGAATTTACATTACTGTTTGACATTTTGGGGCTGGAAACAAGACCATAAAAAGTAACTAAGTAACACAGCTAGTTACTTTTTTGGGGAGAAACTCAATATTGGATAGCATTACTTCTAAAAGTAACTTTCTCCACACTCTTCCTTATACAATATATTGTTTCAAATGACTATAAGGTCACTTTGTTAAACTGCAAAGAGGAGATCAAGGCAACACAAATAAACTTAAAAAAGAAAAACTTTGAAGCACAAAATAGAAAACCTGTTAATTAACAGCTATTTTTTACAGTGTAATTTTTAAATCCCAATTAAATTTTTCAAAATCACATAATTTAACCACAAATGACTCATAAATGAAAAACATCTCACAAATGTTGAAATATAGTTGAAAAATCAAGATGAACCATTCTGTCGTTTACACATATGTTAATACACTATTAATGCTGCAAAGTAGCTGAACACATATGATCATGACAGAAAGTAAACGTTTCTGTTACTGTATTTTGTGTGTGTCGTCCACAGACACGGACGAGTGTGAAAACGGAGAAGCCTGCTGTAGTCACTTCTGTAAAAACTACCCAGGAGGCTACGAGTGCGGCTGTAGACCAGGGTACACACCCAGCGGATGCACATGTGACGGTGTGTGTGCTTTACTTGCTGATCTGCCTTGTTTGACCTTCTCTGTCTAAAGTTTGAGCACATACAGTCAGAATTATTAGCTCTCCTGAATAACTAGACATAACTAGGTTAATTAGGCAAGTTAGGGTAATTAGGCAAGTCATTGTATAACAGTGGTTTGTTTTGTAGACAATCAAAAAATATTTCTTAAGGGGGGCTAATAATATTGACCTTAAACTGCTTTTATTCTAGCCGAAATAAAACAAATAAGACTTCCTCCTGAAGAAAAAATATTATAGGAAATATTGTAAAAAAATCCTTGCTCTGTTAAACATCATTTGGGAAATATTTGTGTATATACTGTATAATATATTTATATACCGTGCATATAGTCTGACATAGATGTGTGTTTCTTCAGACATTGACGAGTGTGTGTCCGAGACGTCGGGCTGCTCTCAGTACTGTGTCAACTCTCTGGGCTCTTATGAGTGTTTCTGTCAGGTGGGCTTCAGGCTGGACTATGACCAGAAATCATGCTCTCGTAAGTGCATAAGTTTGACTGGCTTTGTTTAGCTGAATCTATAAACAGGAAGTTGTAAAATCGTTTATCATATTTTAATAGTTATTTTAGCATCACTGAGTAACTGTTCTGAGGTTTATTAATAGTTTGAGTTAATTTTATATTCAATTTTATGTCTTTATATGTCTGTTTTGGTATTTTGGTTGCAGTTAAACTAAATGAAAATGGGAAATATTTCACTTGATTATTCATTCATTCATTTTACTTCAGCTTAGTCCCTTTATTCATCAGGGGTCTCCACAGTGGAATGAACCACCAACTTATCCAGCGTACGTTTTACACAGCGGATGCCCTTCCAAAACAGCCCAGTACTGGGAAACACCCATACACGCTCACATTCACACACTACAGCCAATTTAGTTTATTCAATTCACCTATAGTGCATGTCTTTGGACTATGGGGGAAACCCGAGCACCCGGACGAAACCCACGCGAACACGGGGAGAACATGCAAACTCCACACAGAAATGCCAACTTTCACAGCCAGGACTCAAACCAGCGACCTTCTTGCTGTGCTAGAAGTGCTAACCACTGGAGAGGGGTCTGGCTGCAGACTCGGTGCAGATGCAATCTGAGCTGCATCCAATGCTTTTTAATGCACTCACCTAACCCCACCCCTAACCCTACCCCTCACAGTGATGTCACTAGCTCCATTGAGTGCATTGTGTCTGACATTGCATCTCTGAGCGATGCAATCTCAGCTTGCATCATAAAGGCTGCATCCAGATACTTCAATTTACTAAAATCTTCTATGTGAAGCTGCTTTGACACAATGTCCATTGTAAAAGCGCTATAGACATAAAGATGAGTTGAACTGAATTTTTTCAGTATTGCTGACATACAATTGTATATTTTATTAATAACTGCAATTAGTTTTTATTTTTAAAATTTTTGTTAACGTTTTTAAAATTGTGTGTTTTTGTCATTTGATAACTGTGTAAATGTCTGTGTAGATTATTCAATTTTATAGTTCTTTTAGTTATTACATTTTTTATAATAAATGAAAGTTTATAGCAAGTTAAAGTTTGTCAACAAAGATTTTTATATAATATTTTATTTCCGGTAACATTTGCAGTATGTTATTTTAATAATAAAAAAAAATATATGTAAATATATTAGCAAATATATACATTTTATTTAGGTTATAGTATATTTCATTTAAAGTAAAACTATTTTTTACATTTAATTTGTAATTAACAATAATATTAACTGTCAGTAATAACAATAATAACTGTCAGTGTTGGGGGTAATGCATTACAAGTAATCTGAGTTATGTAATAATATTACTTTTCTAAGTAACGAGTAAAGTAACGCATTGATTTAAACTGTCATTAACCTGCATATTTAACATGTTTGGGTTCAGGAAGTTCTCCAAAGATAACATTATCCTATATTAATTTTATAAGGTAACTGAAGGTAGTGGGTTGTTAAATGCAGAGCTCTTTTATTAAACAAAGAAGAAGAAAAAAAACCCTGCAAGTTCTGAAAAAGATCAAGCCTCAGCCAGGTCAGAAAAATATCTCAAAAGTAACAACGCATTACTTGCCATAAAAAGTAACTAAGTAAAGCAACCAGTTACTTTTTTGGGGGAGTAACTCAATATTGTAATGCATTACTTTCTAAAGTAACTTTCCCCATCACTGCTTACTGTGATATCTATTTTTCTGTATATGCTTTTATTCTTCAATCTCCTCTGGCACTACCCTTCCTACACTTCAAGAACTGTACTCTTCTAGAGTGAGCAAAAGGACTCGCAAAATCACTCTGGACGCCTCGCACCCAGCACATTACCTGTTCGAACTGTTACCGTCTGGGCGGCGCTACAGAGCACCAAGCACAAAAACAGCCAGACACAGGAAAAGTTTCTTTCCTCAGGCCATCTACCTCATGAACAGTTAAATATTCCCCTACTGGGCAATAAACGTGCAATACTTTCTCATACGCACTTGTACACAGCACCTTATAACAATATACAATGCAATACTTTCTCCATTCGCATTGGTACACAGCACCTTATAACCTGTATATTTACAACATATCTGTACATACAATTCAACATTCAGATATTTTTTACTTACTGCATCTCTGTTTAATGTCTAATGTTATCGCCTTTTTCTTTTTTCATATTTAATTTTGTGTTGTCACTTGTCACTTTATGTACACTGGAAGCTTCTGTAGCCAAAACAAATTCCTTTTGTGTGTGAAGCACACTTGGCAATAAAACTGATTCTGATTCATTCTGTCTCTTGCATGTTAAGCTCTCTATCAGAGGGAAGTGGACCAGGAGGAGGAGGAGGATGAAGATCTGCTCGGCAGTGAAGTTGGGCCAGAGGTTCTGCGTTTGCCTAATTTACTTTTTCGCCGGCCTCCTCAACTGCTGCATTACACCGCTGCTTTACATAGACCATACGACGACGACACACACACTTACTACCCAGAAGTCACACATGACCCAGAACACAGAGAAGAGCTGACCACCATCAGCAAAAGTAGTAAGAGAAACCGCTTAATTCATTTTCTTTGAGTTTTACTTTTACTGTTTATAAAATGTTTACGCTTTCTCTGATTTTAAGGGCCGTGTGAGTCAAGTCAATTCAATAAATGGATTAAAGTGAAGTAGTCAAGTCGAATAAATTAATGAATTTAAATAAATTGACGAATTCAAATAAATAGAATAAACGATGTATAACGATGGTTTGTTCTGTAGACTATCGAAAAAAAAAATAGCTTAAAGGTCTTATATAGCTAATAATTTTGACCTTAAAATGTTTTTTAAAAAATTAAAACCTGCTTTTATTCTAACCGAAATAAAACAAATAAGACTTTCTCCAGAAGAAAAAATATTATTAGACATACTGTGAAAGTTTCTTTGCTCTGTTAAACATCATTTGGGAAATATTTAAGAGAAAAAAAAAAATTCAAAGGGGAGCTAATAATTCCGACTTCAACTGATTCATGCATATGTTGCTTATTCACATTTGACCAATCAGATGTGGCCTTCCTATTTTTTTTTGTTCCATTCCCAGTAGATGCTTTTATGCTATTGGCTAGAGCAGCCCAAATTCGAACCTACAGCCTCAGACAGACTGCTTAAATAAACACTAATGATGGGAGTAGGAAAAAAGGAGAGGAAAATCACAACAGCGAGTGAAAAGTTTTCAGTCATTCATACTTTAAAAGTCAAAATGTTTGCACCATGATGTAGTTAATTTTAGCCTGAATTACATTTAATTGTATCAGAAAACATACCTATTACCTGTTTATTTTAGCATGATCGTTACACTAATGAAGGATTTATAAAACAGCTAATAAAGTAGCATTTCTCTCAATACCTGCATCACAATACTCAAAAACAATATTGCATATTGCATATTTTTCCAGTATTGTACAACTTTGACATCACTTTCCACCTCGTTGGCAAACAAGTAATTTTTACAGCTTGATTAAATAAATGAGTGTTTTAATGGAGCAAAAACGTCTCATATATAAAAAAAAAAAAAAAAAAAAAAAAAAACAAGGCAACTGTAATTTCACATGTCATGATTCTTTGTCATTTTAATGGGACGGAGAGAAGAATGAGTTGGTTTCTGTGTGTGTCAGTGTGTGAGACGGGTGCGTTCGGGGACGACTGCAGTGTGAGCTGTGAAGAGTGTGTTAATGGAGGAGTATGTGCAGCAGAGAAGGACCGCTGTGTTTGTCCACCTGGGTGGACTGGACTCATCTGTAATGACAGTGAGTGTTTTTTATTCTCTGTTTATGAACACTGAAATTACCTTTTTCAAACTACTTATTTAAAATGAGTCATAACAACACAATTCTTAAGTTTTTTGGGGGGGGACAAGTTAATTGTTTTATGTTCAATTCACTTAAATTTGTAAAGTTAACTCAATCGATTTGTGTTAATCATGAAGGAATTGTGTGAAACCCTGCATTTTTTTTTGCAGGAAACTGCCATCATTTTTTCAAGTGTAAAAGTTATATTTTTCCTATTGGGGGTTGGTAGATGTTAAAATTTGATTGGCTGAAGGCTTCTATTTTAATTGGAGGCAACAAGTTTGACCTGAGGATTAGGGTGTTATCCGGATTCCAGCCCCCACAGACCAGGGTTGCCAGGTCCCAGAATTTTTTTTCAGCCAAATGACAACCCAAAAGGAATAAAAAGTAGACCAATGTATTTCTTTGTCCAAGCAAAGTGAATTGCGGGATTCCCGCAAAGGGAAAGGTTTGCCATATCTTCTCTGATACTTTGTAATGCACATACAGGGACAGGGATGGGCAAAAATACATTGAAATGTATTTTAAAATAAAATACCAAATACATGTATCAAAATACAGAAGCCACAACAAAATAAACTACAATATTTTGTATTTTGAAAATACTACAAAATATTTTTTACAAGGGAGCATGATTTTTCTTCGCAAACCTTCAATCAATAGGCGTATTAGATCAATCCCTTCACCATTAAACTGATTTAGTGACGTAAACAATGATTGATAACAACAGCATTTCTCTGAGCAAGTTTAGTTCAGGTTTTTCCGCTTATACGTGTTTTTGCAATTGTATTCTTCGATGCACAGCATAAAACATGATATCTCTAAAAAATGCAGTTATCTGTTTTTGCAAAAAACTCTTCATATACATCCTGCTGCTGCCCTGTAACAGGAGTCTGGAGTTTTTGACTAGTCTGTATAGACTGGAGTATTATTAAATATTTGTCTAATATACTGTATTATGCCACTCTTTTCTCTACATTAACTATACAGCGCACCTGCATATCAACTACTGGCATTTGAAACAGCAAATCAAGTATTGTTGCTATCGCCACTGTAGGACTTATTTTAATGTTGTTTGTCTTGGCATCGACATCAGCAATCCATCTAAAGCTACTATTATTTGTGCAGTTTACTCCCAAGAGTTTTTCAATTCTTCTTTAACTGGAAGTGTCTCAGTTTACCCAATTAGTGAACACCAGTACACCATGTTTAGCTGTTTTTTTTTTCTAAACTTCCTCTGAATTTGCACCTGCAGCACTGAGACTGAGAATGATTATGTGCTGTATGCTCCGCATGATGACAGTGCATATTATTTTACTAGATATTTTTCAAGACATTTCTATACAGCTTAAAGTGATATTTAAAGGTTTAACTAGGTTAATTAGGTTAACTAGGCAGGTTAGGGTAATTAGGCAAGTTATTGTATAACGATGGTGTGTTCTGTAGACTATCGAAAAAAAAAAATAGCTTAAAGGGGCTAATAATTTTGTCCTTAAAATGGCTTTTAAAAAATAAAAAGCTGCTTTTATTCTAGCCGAAATAAAAAGAATAAGACTTTCTCCAGAAGAAAAAATATTATCAGACATACTGTGAAAATTTCCTTGCTTTGTTAAACATCATTTGGGAAATATTTAAAAAATAAAAAATAAAATTCAAAGGGGGGCTAATAATTCTGACTTTGTTGTACATGTTTTCCATTAAGTCTCGTTTATTAAATTCACCCTAGAGTCACCAGAAGTACACTTGCTGCTATATTTCTCTCTCTCTCTGGTTCCTCCGAGGACACTAAACATGTATTTTCTTATGCATTCTCTCTTTGTCTCCCTGTCTTTTAGCTTGTGCTGAGGGCACATATGGCGCTGAGTGTAACAGTCTGTGTGTTTGTAAGAACGGGGGCCGATGTGACCCAGTGACCGGGAAGTGCTTGTGTCCACCAGGGGTCCACGGTCTGCACTGTGAAAACGGTATACAGCTACACATGCTTTTTTTCTCAGCCTGGCTTTTAACTCCTTTGACATTTTCCATTTTATTAATCTTTTTAATGATATTTCCTTCCTCTTTGTCATATTTCAGTGTTCTGTTTTGTTTTTGTAATACCTCAGCACTTTTGTCTTCTCATACTGTCTCATGAGGAAAAGGAATGTGATGAGATTTATTTCTTTGCCTTCTTGTCTTTTTTGTGCTGCTGCTTGGTGGACAGTCTACAAGTGTTTCAGTAGAGTACTATTAAAGCACAATGTATGTTTATTTTATTTTTAACAAATAAAGCAACAGTTTTTTTTCCAACAGCAGTATTTAGATAAATTGATCTTTAGTTCATTTAATTGTATTGTAAGTGCTGGTAATTTTAGATGTTTTCTATGGTGTTAATAAGAGCACTACTGGTCAGAAATTTTTGGGAAGGGAGTATCGTTTTTTTCAGCAGAAACTTTATTGTCATTGTACAAAATGTGTTAAAGTAGAGGACAAAATGTGTTAACGTACTTTATAGGACATATTAAAAGTCTTTATTTTAACACAAATGTTTTTTTTTTTCTATTTCTTAAAAGTGCAAACAAGCAAAGTGTCCCTAAAATATTAAGCGGTTTTTATCAACAATAATAGGAAATGTTTCTTGAGCATCAAATTAGCATATTAAAATGTATATATGTTCATGTTACATATAATTTATATTAAATTATAATAATATTTGACAGTTACATATTATGGTTTTTATTTTGGTCAAATTAATGCACACTTGGCGAACAAAAAATTAAATAAATAAAAAATTAGATAAATAAAAAACAAACAAACAAACAAACAAACAAATAAATAAATAAACAAACAAATAAATAAATAAATAAATAAATAAATAAATAAATAAATAAATAAAATGTACAAAAAAAAAAATTGGTGGCCAAGAGAGCTTAATGTGCTGCAATTTAAGAAAACACATGCAATTACAAAAAACGCCAGCCAATTAAGAAAAGATCCTCATCAGTTTGACATCATTCGTGTTGCGAATCCTCATAATGCAAACACACACACACAAAAAAAAAAAAACGCACTGCATTTTCTCACAATGCAAGCAAATTAAGAAAACACCTGCATTTTCTCAAAACACATGCAAGTAGCAGAGAACACAACAGAAATGTTTCAAGGGGACCCTAACACGTGACGGACACAGCTATTTAGGCTAGTTGCTGGGCGATATGACAAAAATGCAATCTAAATAATTATTTTCCATACTAAACGATAACGATATATATTTCGATAGAAGTTGTTAATGCTTCCAGATTTAAGAGTACCCCAAAAAGTTACAAAAATTAGAGGGTCCATTAAATAGCATAACATATTTTGGGCCGATAACTTTTTAGTGGCCGAAAATTTGGTACATCTCCAATGTCAATACACTTCTGGATTCCCATTGTTGCATATTTCTGCTGTGGCTCTTAGATCAATATAGAGTAAAAAAGTCCAGAGCTTATCAATATTATTGACATACATTTTATCGTGATTCGATATAATACCGTTTATCGGCCCAGCCCTAATTTACGCTAATAATAAACCAAAGACATGGGAATGGTGTAATCAGGATGTTAAAATAAACTCACCTTTCAAAGATCACCTACAACTGAGCAATAGTCACTGCACAATAATCAAATCCCAGCCGGGTCCATCACGTTTTTGGGTCCTTAAAACATTTCCGTGCTATTTGCATGTGTTGTGATCTTTTCGTCATGTGATGTAAGTCCAGAGGGACACTGTTGAATTTTACCAATATCATGTGATGTGATCAGGTTGTCCGCAGGGTTTTTATGGACGACTGTGTCGTAGGAGGTGCAACTGCCCCAATAATGGACACTGCCATCATCTGTATGGAGGCTGTCTGTGCACACCGGGACTCTACGGCAAATTCTGCCATCTGCGTAAGTATTTCGTATGCTAAGACTTGAATTACACCTGGGATTAAATGACACCCTTCACTTGATTCAAACCTGTTTGAGTTTCTTCTGTGGAACACAAAGGAATATATTTTAAAGAAAGCGGGAAGCATGTAACCATTGACTTCCACAGTATTTGTTCTGCCATAGTATTATTTTTGTGTGTGTTCACATAAGTGGCACGGTGGCTCAGTGGTTAGCACTGTCGCCTCAAAGGAAGAAGGTCACTGGTTCGAGTCCTGGCTGGGTCAGTTGGCATTTCTGTGTGGAGTTTGAATGTTCTCCCCGTGTTGGCGTGGGTTTCCTCTGGGTGCTCCGGTTTGCCCCACAGTCCAAAGACATGCGCTCTAGGTGAATTGAATGAACTAATTTGGCCATAGCGTATGAGTGCATGTGTGAGTGCGTATGGGTGTTTCCCAGTACTGGGTTGTGGCTGGAAGGGCATCCGCTGCATAAAACATATGCCGGAATAGTTGGCGGTTCATTCCACTGTGGTGACCCCTGATATATAAGGGACTAACCTGAAGGCAAATGAATTAATGAATGAGTGTTCACATACTGATTATCCAAATGATCCAAACAGACGTCAAATAATATCACACCAAAAGTGCTATTGTGAAACCCCTGTAAAATGTTTTAAGCTTCTACAGTTGGTCACAACACATTGGCTCAGATTGCTTTTGTAGCTTCTTTGTGTCTAAAAGGTAAAAACAAGTAGTGCATTGCAATTGTAAAACGCGCTGTATGTGAACAGCCTCTTATGTGGTTATATGTTTATTAACATTATTAACCCACACCAAAGGTTCATTCTTTATTGTGTTGTACCAAAATCAAAATCATAATTGGCATTCATACCCTTTACTTTTGCTTTATTTTCCACTCACTCATAAGCTGTGTAACATTGGATCTTTCATTCAATACTATTTGTGAATTGCATTTTGCGCTTTTAGCATAAGGAAATAAGAAACATCTCAATGAAATCCTAAAACAAGTGGTGACACATTTGATCGCAGCTTAACACAATATATATATATATATATATATATATATATATATATATATATATATATAGTTGAAGTCAGAATTATTAGCCTAATAATTACTGAAGTTATTGATTTTTTTCTTTCTTTTTTAAATATTTCCCAAATGATGTTTAACAGCAGGGAGATTTTCACAGTATGTCTGATAATGTTTTTTCTTCTGAAGAAGTTAGGTGTTAATAATTCAGGGGGCTAATAATTCTGACTTCAACTGTATGTATGCATATATACATATATATATATATATATATATATATATATATATATATATATATATATATATATATATATATATATATATATACACTCTACACTCTAAAAAAAAGGAACATAACCATTTTTAAAAAAAAGTCTAATGGTAAATCATACTAAACGTTTACCATTTTAGGTAAAATTCTCTTTTTTGAGAATTTTTTATTAATTTCTAGACAGTCAAAAGTTTACAGACATTTCCTTGGTATGTTTTAGCTTTGCTTTTAAACTGTACAACTTTGGTCAAATGTTTTGGGTATCCTTCCACAAGCTTCTCACAATATTTTGAAGGAATTTTGGCCCATTCCTCCTGACAGAATTGGTGTAACTGAGTCCGATTTGTAGGCTGTCTTGCTCGCACAAACTTTTTCAACTCTGCCCACAAATTTTCTATAGGATTGAGCCCAGGACTTTATGATAGCCACTCCAAAACTTTCACTCTGTTGTCCTTAAAGCACATTTAAACTAATTTGGCAGTATGCTTATGGTCATGGTCTGTTTGGAAGACCCATTTGTGGCCAAGTTTGAATTTCCTGGCTAATGTCTTGAGATGTTGCGTCAGTATTTCTACATAATGTTCTTTCTTCATGATGCCATCTATGCTGTGAAGTGGACCAGTCCCTGCTGCAACAAAACAGCCCCACAACATGATGTTGCCGTCCCCATACTTCACAGTTGGGATAATGTTCCTAAGCTTGTAAGCTTTCCCCTTTGTCCTTCAAATGTAACACTGGTCATTATAGCAAAACAGTTCAATCTTAGTTACATCAGACCACAGGACATGTTTCCAAAAATTATTATTTTTCCTAGTGTAATTTAGCAAATTGTAATCTGGCTTTTTTTGTTGATTCTGGCTTGTTGATTTTCCCATGTTGTCACACAAGGAAGCAGTGTGTTTGAGGCTTTCCTTAAATGCTATTCTACAGTTGTGCCTGCAATTAACTCAAGTGTTGTCAACTAGCCAATCAGAAACTTCTAAAACCTTGACACCATCATCTGAGCTTTTTCAGAGGCATAATAATCTTATTGTATGTAAACTTGACTTTCAAGAAAAGTTATAACAATTTCTCAAAAAATATCTCTTCTCATTATTCTGCTATTAAGCATAACAGAAACAAATTTGATAATCCTAACTTACCTTAAAGAGAAAAAAGTTTAGTCACATTAACATCTGACTTTTTTTAAATGGGTATGTGCCTTTTTATACAGTGTATGTAAACTTATATATATATATATATATATATATATATATATATATATAATATTACTATACTAATACAGTAAAATATTGTTTCTCCTCCTCAGCATGTCCCAAATGGAGCCACGGTGCGGGTTGCTCAGAGGAGTGTGAATGTGTGCAGGAAAACTCTCTCTCTTGTGATCCCCAAAAGGGCACCTGTTCATGTAAACCTGGTTACCATGGCGATCGCTGCCAGGCAGGTGAGTGATATGGTGATGGAGGCATTTGAAACAGTTGTATAAATAAGATCACATAGTCAAAGACAAAATTAAAAGCCCTTCTGTGATTTTTTTTAAATATATTTCTCAAGTGCTCTTTACTCACTGTTTACTCTCCCACAACATGTGTTTCTTCTGTTGAACACTAACAAAGATATTTTGAAGAAAGCTGAAAATCTGTAACCCATGACCTCTATATTAGGAAAAACAAATAGTATGGAAGTCAATGGTTACTGGTTTCCAGCATTCTTCAAATTATCTTATTTTGTGTTCAACAGGAGAAATAAACTCCAATGGGTTTGGAACAAGTAAAGGGTGAGTAAATGATTACAAAATTGTAAATCAAATTAATCTTGTTCTGTTAAACATCACTTGGGAAATACAAAAAGAAAAAAAGAAAATCACAGGAAAGCTAATAAATAGTAGTGATAGTTGTGTCTTCAACTGTATATTATGTTGTGTTTTTGTATAGATTGTGATGATGGATATTTTGGTGTTGGCTGCCGCCAGCTGTGTAACTGCTCTGATGGAGTGTGTGACCGTAAAACTGGAGAGTGCCAGAGGATGTGCCCAGCCGGATATCATGGAGAGAAATGCCAGATGGGTAAGCACTGCTATTGTATACAATTTGATTTAAATTATGGATATATTTGTGAGGTATTATATATATATATATATATATATATATATATATATATATATATATATATATATATATATATATATATATATATATATATATATACATATATATATATATATATATATATATATATATATATATATATATATATATATATATATATATATATATATATATATTACAGTGTAAACGTAATAACTGTCACTTTCGATAATTTTAGTGCATCCTTGCTAATTAAAAGTATTAATTTCATTAAAATATTACTGACCTACAGTCAAAGACAGAATTATTATCCCTTCTGTAAAATGTTAATTAGTTTTCAAACATTAGTGAGGTGATGTTTAATAGTGCAAGGACACTTTTCGCAGTATTTCTATTATATTTTTCTTCTGGAGAATGTCTTATTTGTTTTATTTTGGCAGGAATAAATGCATTTTTAAATTAATTTAAAATTCAACATAAATAGCAATTATTCATTTTTGATTGGCTACAGAACAAACCACTCTAGGCCAATGGCTTTTTTTACATAACTTGCCTATTTAACCTAATTAACCTATTAAGCCTTTAAGCTGAATTTCTAAAGCTTTAAGATTTGAATTTAAAATTGCACTTCAAGCCAAATACCCTGTACCAGTATCTTGCAAAATAAGCAGTAAAATATTATGTACTGTCCTCATGGCAAAGACAAAATAAATTAGCCATTAGGAATTGGTTATTAAAACATTTCATTTTTTTTCTCACCGCTTTTTTAAAATTACAATTAAAATGTCACATGGCGGCTAATAAGTTTGCCTTCAACTCTATAATACTGACATATTTATTTTAAATAGCTGTTCTTTTTAATTTTCTTTTAATCAAATAATTCTGGAAAAAATGGCATGGGAATGTTTCTTAAATAATCATATTAGCATAGTAGAATGACCTTGGTGGAATTGATATGACAGTATAGACTTTAGTAATAATGATGAAAATTCAACTTTGCATTGCTGGAATTTTAGAAAATATTAAATAAAAATATATAAATATAAATAAATAATATATAAATATAAATAAATAAAATATAAATAAATAAATAAATAATATGTAAATATAAATAAATAATATATTCATATAAATAAATAAATATAAATAAATAAATAAAATGTAAATAATTATAAATACATAGTATATAAATAAATATAAATAAAGAATATATATAATAATTACTGTATTTTTGACAGTTTTGCAGTGCACAGAATATTTATATCTGTTCTACTCATCTAAATTCCTGCATATTACTCTCTTTTCTGGACAAAAATGGCTTTGCATCGCCCTCTAGTGTCTATCAGATGTCAGTACACAAAACTGCTTTAACACACCAATAATGTCTCCATCAGAAATCATCCATGGGTGAACCATCACTCATCAGACAATATATCTGATCATTTTAAAGAAGTACATGCACTAAACACTCACAAATGAATGACAGCTGTAAGTGTTTTAATAGTTTTATACTCAGTAGCTTCAAATGTAATGGTATAAATGTTTTATGTAGCTGGATTTATGCTGAATGCCTTGAAAATGTGTGTGTGTTTTATAAATGGTGTTTCCTTCTGTTCGCTGAAGAGAAATCTGAATGGATTTTGGCCACTGAGTTGAATTTTAATGCATATTTGAAGAGTCTGTTTTGGTTATAAGTCTCTCTTGATCACTTACATGCTATTTTTTTGTCTTAATGGCTTAAACAGAACCCAGTTTGTTCTTCATGCTAAAACAGGCACTTTTATCCCGTTCTCAGAGGGGTAATTGGAGTGAGGTTGAGGAAAAGCGGTTACAAGTTTTTGTAGTGGAGAAGAATGAAGAAGAGATATTGATTAAATTCAGACTGGACAGTGTTTCTGTTCACTCGTCTATAACCCGTCACCTCGTTTTCACTACATATAATTTGTTTCACCTCATTTTCAAAACAAATAATTGTGGTTTCTGTCTTTTTCTCTCTGTCCCCCGCCCCCTTTCTGGAGAAAGTCTTATTTGTTTTATTTCGGCATGTCTGTTAATCAGCTGAAGGCAGTCAAAAAAAATCAAATGCAAAATGTTTGTAATGATAAACCAATAATGGCATAAAGACCGCCTTCTGATGAATGACAGACCCCCACTCATTAGCATGTTGACCTGAGGAAAACTAAATACGCAACTACGTTTAAGACTGAATAAACGTTCGAAAGTGGGAAAAATAAACTATCAATTTAGCATTTTCTTATTCTCCCAATATTTGTGTAATTTATTTAATTATGTACATGCCCACACTATTAATTATTTATATATTTATTTATGCAGGAATTTGAGGATTTTTATATTTATTTATTTATTTATTTATGCAGGAATTTGAGGATTTTTATATTTATTTATTTATTTATTTATGCAGGAATTAATGGATTTATTTACTCATTTATTTATATATTTATTGTTTTTGCAGGTTTCGTCCTCCATAAATATAAACGTTTGTATTGCATTCTTAAATCCTAAATATGTTTTTTTTTATTTGCTATTTGAATAAATTATTAAATAAAAATAGTGAGAAATGAAAATGGAGAAGCATAAAGTACAATAAAAATGAGTAGACATTTATGTCTGATTTCGTTTTTTATATATGAAATCACTTTATGAATACTTGTCCTCTATTTCAGTGTGTGAGGCAGGATTTTGGGGCGCAGGCTGTGCCAGTGTGTGCCAGTGCGCCAGTAATGCAGTGAGCTGTGAGTCCAGCAGTGGGCGCTGTGTGTGTGAGTCTGGATACACTGGACAACACTGTGACAAGAGTAAGTCTGTTCACTTTGCCTCTCGTTCTCTTTCTTTCGGATTAATACAGTGACTTTTTGTTTGTACTGATACACTTTGATACATTTTACATAGTACAAAAAGCAACAGTTCCGAAACTAATGCTAACTCAGTGACAAATGCTGCCACCTTGTGCCAACATAATACAACTACAGGGAGAACTGACTAATCAGAATAACATTGATATAGAGATTTACACAGAAAGTAATTAGAAATCTTTATTGTCTACACATGTGGAAATTCGTTTTTGGTCTCTCCAAACTTCACAAGTACAAAAACAAAGAGCACAAACACAAAGCTTAACCAACACCACAGATTAACACACAACCCTGGCTATACAAACACAAAATAACATACAAACTACTTCATGGTCACTTATTCAATATAGTAATAGCACCAAATAGACATGTCATTCACTAGATCATGTCATTCACCAGTTATCAAGCATAGCTGTTGACAGGCCAGCGGGTGCAGGAATTATATTTCCCCAAAACTGTCACAGGCTGTCACTGTTAAAAAATGAACGTATGTGTGAATATAAATGAAACTTCACCTCAGTAAAGCAGGTTAGGTGGAAGAGCACATTTATTTATGTTTTGTTATTAAACTAAATAAAAATTAGATAAGAAAAAAGCAGTGCTAAAAACAGAAATATCCTGTATCCTGTAAAAGAAATATCTTTTTACATTACACCTACGTTACCAAGACGAGTGACTTTTCATTTTCAATTGTGCTCGCTGATCCTCATACATAGCTCGTTTTCATCTCCTTTTACATTTGAACAACTAAACGAATGCTAATGTCTATTTAACCGACTATATTATCGATGGTGTAAAAGGTACTCCGTGAACTTGAAAATAGCCAGTCTTTTGACAGACTTTTTGAGTGGCTGAACAACACTTCTGAGCATATAAACCTATTCATAAACAAGAACGCAATCTACAAGCTTTGCGTGGCTAAAATAGTTTTAAAACATACCTGTCTAAAAGTAATACTTCTGATCATTGTTTTGAACTGCATAACGTCATTGCCCTTCAGCATGCAAAAGTAATTCCGATATTGATTCAGGGTTTAGAAAAGTTTTAATTCTGCATTTTTGGCAGAAGCCCTTTCAAAAACAATCTTTCTTTTTATGGATACAAGGCCACGGTTTTTCAGAAGGAAGTCGTTCAGGTTGTTGCAGAGTTTGCCTGATGTCTCTCTGTAAGCTGTAGATCCATGCTTCACATGTGCACGCGAGTGATGTATCTATTTGGTTTTAAAGATTTAAAATTTAAATTTGTTGACAGACAGATTGAGATACCTGTCGTAATTGAGTTATTTGTCGGTCCGACAATATTTATATATAGAATATATTTTTGTTTTGTTTTATTCCTTACCCAGAATATAAAAATACATATAAATACATTTAGATCATTTACTTTAATCATTACTATTGGAATGTGAAGAGACTTTCAACCAGAACAACAAAAACGTTTCTGAAGACAATCACCTATTGCACCTTTAACATTATTTTTTGGTTATAATAACGTAATTCAAAATGTTTTCATAACATTCTAGTCTGATAATGTTCTCAGAATGTTATTTAAAAATGCTACTAGAACATTTCATCACTATTATTAGGGTTGGGCGATGTTGAACTATTTGGCATCGTACGATGCAATGGACGATGGCATCGTCTTCATAGGCGGAGGTGAATAAATTATTTATTATGAATAATTAATTCATAACTAATTAATTATTTGTAGCCCGCATGGTCTTTGTGTTTCCCATAACCAAATCATACATAAATTAAGATAAGTTACACACAAGTTACCACCTGTCAATCACTTTTTCCGCGGGACTCTGGCATGAGTAGGCAGAGTGATCTGTGTCATCGACAAACTTGGTTGATAAAAAAGGTGCACAACCAACAGCATCTGAGGGTTTCACTAAAATGACTAAGTACAAGTGTGAAAGCGAAAGATTGAAGCAGTGTACTGATGCTGTGACACGTTACCTGATAGATTCAAAAGACAGAAGAGTCGTTAGAGACAAAAATTATTAAATATCACGTTTAACAACTATAGTGAGACGCCATCCAGCGATACATCCTTGATAAACTGTCTGACGTACACTGTTCTCTGAAGCTCAGACGAACGCATGGCAGTGTGTATGTGGCTGTGGCTGTGTATGTGTGTGTGTCTGTCTGTCTGTGTGTGTGTGTGGTCACGTGATGTGCGTTTTTAGTGGATGGAGGGCTGTTCAGAAATGCTAGGTGAAACGCCAGTGTGGACGTGGATCATTTTCGTTCTAAAATGGCATTTTAAAACTAAGCTGTATTAGTGTAAACGGGGCCTGAGTGTGTATTTTTCACGAGCGAGTTTGCGACGGGGGCAGGGCGGAGGATCGACGATGCTGGCTCACCCTAACTATTATATCAATGTTTTAAGAATGTTTTACTATCAACATTAAAGGATGTTCCAAAAACATTATTTTAATAATGTTACAAGTTTTAAGTAACATTTTTAATGTTTCTTTTAAAGGCCACCTACTTTACCTCTTTTACAAGATGTAAGATAAGTCTTTGGTGTCTCCAGAATGTGTCTGTAAAGTTTGAGCTGAAAATACCCATCAGATTATTTATTATATCCTCCAGAATCTGCCCATTTTGGTGTCTGAGTACAGTGTAGCTGTTTTTGTAGCCTGTGGCTTTAAATGCAAATGAGCTGCTTCTCCCCACCCACCGTCCCCACGTGCATGTCTGCTTCTAATGCATTACATCAGATAAACAGCAGTCAGTGATAGAGACAGACGTGGATGAAGCTGAAATACAGCTCATTAGTCAAAAATACCAAGTAAGTTTACTTCATGTATTTGTGGTGAAGTTTATTCAAGTCTTTCTGACACGATGAGTCACACACAAATGCCGTTTGCAGTACACACACATAAGTGTTTACTGACACCATGTGACCGTGGTGATTATAGCGGTTAAGAATTATCGATTTTACAGTTTTTATTACAAACATGCTCTGTTTTAAAAACGTTATAAACTCATAAAACTTATAAAAATCACAGAGAGTTGGCACAGATATTTCAACGCAATCTCATGGCAATTCATAACTTTTTGATTTAGCGGCTAATTCATATGAATTCGTACAATCTAATTTGTACAATTTAGTACGATTTGCTCATCTCCCAATGACGGTTGGGTTTAGGGGCGGGGTTGGGTGCAACGCCTCCTTTTTAAAATCGTACATTTTCGTAAGACTAAACTCGTACGAATTAGCCACTAAACTGACAAAACGTAAAATACTTAAGTTTCCTCGTGAGATCAGGCTGGATATTTTAATCCCAGTTTATTTGCAAAAATAATGTTCTGTTAACATGTTTATACATGTTATTATAGAAACATGGCACCTGTCAATCAATTCAGTGGGTGGGGAAAACTACACTCCTACATTACAATGCGGTGGGCCTCAAAATCACTGGGATTTGGAACCTATTTTAATGTCAGGAGATTTAAAAAAAAAAAAAGAGAGAGACTTATTGTGTTTATATCACTCCAATATGACAGTGGACACACTATACCTACACAGTTCTGTCCAAACAGCTTACAAAAGATGATTAGGTGCCCTTTAAACAATGTTCCCTATTAGCATGCTAAATTTGCACTTATTTTTATAAAGCCAAACTGAATCTGCCTTTCCCATGATGCTTTGTTTCAGAATGTCCTGAAGGCCTCTATGGAGCAGACTGTAAACAAGTGTGTGAGTGTGAGAACGGAGCAGAATGTGACCATGTCAGTGGAGCGTGTACCTGTGCCGCTGGCTGGGTGGGATCTCACTGTGAAAAGAGTGAGTTACAAACAAATGCATCCCAATCCTTTTAGAATAGAACTAATCATTTTTTTTGTCCAGCTCTATTTAATTTCATATCATTTCTCAACTCTGTTCCTCCTCCCCAAAAGCAGTGTTTTTGGAGCCCTAATGCACCGGGGCCTCTTCTTCAGCAGGGAAACAGGAAGCCTCAATCAGTCTGAGAGGCAAACCCACCCATCATGCACTCCGAGTGTGTGTCTGTGTGGAAAGTGGAATGTTTTTGATTCCCGTTTGCTCATTGAAACGCTCACTCATCACACAGTCAAGCGGCTATTTGTTTTGAATGCTTAGCGTGTCGTAATGACATCGAGGCAGGAAAGGAAATCGTACGCTTCAAAAAAATATGTAGTTAATATGAGCTAGAGCAGGTAAGAAAGCTTTGTCCTCGATGACCCGAGAGTCATATCTGCTTTCTACTGGTTAATCTGAGCCACTGACAAAACACACACACAGAGAGAGAGAAAGAGACACACCCTGCTGGATCCATGACAGCATCCTCTGCTTAATGAGACAGCCACATCCAGCTGCTGCACTTTATGAGCAAACCACAATGCACAGACATACACACAATGCCAAACATAGACGCCGAGTCCTATCTTAGCTAAAAAAAAAAAAAGACACCACATGTAAAACACACACATACTAACAAGTTTCATGCATGTGATTCTTGAATCATTTTTCATCGCTTATAAAGAATGCCGATGAGTTTATGGTCAAACTGCAAATCAAGGTTTATTTGCATAGCTTGTACATTAATTATCATTCCAAAGCAGCTTTACATCGGGTGCATGTTATTACACTACAATCAAAATCATAAAGGGTTGTGTATATTTCATTACAGTCTTGAAGGTTTATGCAAGCATGGCTGTAAATGCTCCATGAATATATACATGGCTGCACACAAAATAAGTATTCAACATGTCACTATTTTTCTTAGGCCCCGTTTACACTAATGCGTTTTCGTTTTAAAACGCATAAGTTTTGCTACGGTTACGCCATCCGTCCACACTACGCCGGAGTTTTCGAGCCCCGAAAACGGAGCGTTTTGAAAACGCTGGACATGTCGTTTTCATTCTAATACGCTGCTGCTCCGTCTCAGTGTGGATGGGGGAAAAACGGAGACATCTGAAAACGGAGGCGGGGCTGCTGAGATTCGCTTCCTGATTGGGGCTTTTGGGTCATTGCGTATCCTTCCCTTACTTGTCAAGCCCCTATCACATGACTATAACGCTAACGGAAGACGGCAGACCAGCCTTCACTGTAAACAACAACATTGACACAGAAATGGGAGCGTTGTTTGCACTATTGTCCGTTTTAGGCGCCATTGTGCAGTTAAACTCTGCCTTTTTTACTACAGCAGCTGCATATATTTGCAAGAGGCAAGCTATTGTTCGAGAACTCGCTAATCGCTCGCGTTCATCGTTCAACCAGCGTTTGTTGACTAACAATATCCAAATGCCGAGCAAGACGCATGCTTCCTGTTTATACTTGAACGCGCATGCCCAGAGTGCGCGAATGGTCACGTGATATACGTTTTTGGTGGAGTGGTGTGGACGGAGATATGTTTAGAAACGCTAGATGAAACGCTAGTGTGGACGCGGATCGTTTTTGATCTAGCTCGCCATTTTAAAACGAAAACGCATTAGTGTAAACGGGGCCTTAGAAAACACATTTCTAAAGGTGCCGTGGACTTTTACCAGATGTTAGTCCATATATTCATATATGAAAAGAAAACAATATTAATAAGTTCACAAATTAAGTTATGCGTAATAAAACAAATGACACAGGGAAAAAGTATTGAACACATGAAGGAAGGAAATGGAAATCCCAGAATGTAGCTGAAATCTCTCAGAAGTTATTCAGCAAGCTTCTGGCCTTCATCATTGTAAATGAATATTAGCTGCTTCAGTACAACATCTACATTAGCAGGATGATACAGATGAAACCAGGGTGGACATTTCAGCCAGAAAATGATCCAAAACAGCCAAGCAAACTCTCAAATGCTTTCAGAGAAAGAAAATCAAGCTGTAGAATGGCCCAGCGAGTCACCTGACTTGAATCCAACAAAAAATACTAATTAAAGTTCCCAGGAAAAAACATCACGTTCAATACTTATTTTTCCTGCTGTATATACAGTAGCAGCCTCCAAAATAAGATGTAGATTCAGAGTTATAAAAATCCACGAGGTGGTTTTTAATTAGCAAATAATATAAACATTACAAACATTAGCTGAGCAGCATTCAACAATGCTGTTCACATCAGACGCGTCTTGCGCGAATAAATAGCGTTATTCGGGCGTAAATAGACGCATGAACATTGAGTTTATTTGCTTTATTTACGCGTCAAATTCACTTCATTTGCACGTCAAATTCATTTCACAGTTGATGCTGATTCGCATCATGGGCAGGGCTTCTATCTGCCCGGTGACTCTAAATTCATTGCTAAATGGCTAACGTGGATTTTATTGAGAGAGTAAAGGCTGATATATACTTATGTCAAGCACAAGCATATGGTCTTTGCATGGTCGCATAACCCTTGCCGTGGCTGACACCGACATGCACCTCTCAAAAAAATGTAACTACACGTCGCAATGACGCATATTGCAAGCTCTGTGATTGGTCGGCTTGATAGCTGTGATGAGTGTGGGCTGTGCTGAGAGCTGTAAGCCTGATGAAGCGAGTGTTTACAAGTGTCGAGTCCCATGAAGTAGCTCCAGATGGAAACTTTTGTTTTTTGTTTACCTTATGATTAAAGTTGTTGCACATTCACCTGTTCCCGCCTCTGAATAAGTGAGTTTTAGCTAAGTGAGTTGTAGCCTTCAGTAAAAACAAAACATCTGTGAAGTAACTCGACCTAGAAGAACATAAAAACCTACTGCCAGCTAGCATTTCAGAAGTGCTATTGCAGAGAAACACAAACAGCACGCAGAAGTATAAATGCTCGACTATGCGCAAGATAGTGATCGCTCGACGCAGAAGTATAAATCAGCGTTAACTGTGCTTTATGTGCTTTAGGTAGGGTGAAAAACAGCGTAGATTTGTTGGCGTGCACCAGATCCTTTCAGTGGTGCTTCTGACTGTGCCAAGCCCAGTTTGATAAGCTGTTGTCCGGTGTCGGCAGGAGGATTTTCCCCTGGGAAACCAACTGCAGGTGCTATGTCATAATCACGCCCCAACGAGAGCAAGCTCCTGATTGGTTAAAGTGGCACGAATGTTCGCTAAAGTTCAGATTTTCCAACTCAAGCCAATTACGCTTAATTCACGCGGTCTCATTTGTGTGAATCGCACCACAGTATATCTATTCACGTCTTTGCATTGACTTAACATGTAAATCACTTGCGCTTGATGCTTCATCTGCGTCTGGTGTGAACGCACCATTAAGGCTCGTACACACCGGGACGCTTTTCGTTTGCGTTTATCGTCAGCATTTTTCGAGACGTTTTTCCGGATTCAAACCCAAGCGATTTTCACAGGCGTCAAGCAGAAGAGTATGCAAAATCACTCCTTGACGTTAGATGGCGCTACACAACTTTAAGCTTCTGACACCTGCTTGTAACACAGAAGAAGAAAATAACGTTGACACGCTTGTAGTTATGGATGGTTCAAGCAGCCGCTCCAGCTCTAGCGATGAAGAAATGATTATTGTTCAACCAGTGCAATAAGCAGCTCCACGTTCATATCACCTCTGGGCATCTTCTTCAGTGTGCGCTCGCATTGACAGTTTTGCGCTTGAGCGCCTCCAAGTGCTGTTTACTGTAACTTCAGCAGCTCCGTGCACGTGAACAAAAGTGCCAATCTGATTGGTGGAGAAAGTTTTGACGCGGCCTGCCATTTTGCGCGTTGGTGTGCACGATCACATTGGCGTCCTTTATTTAGTCATGAGGCGTTAAATGTCGACGAAAAACGCGAGCAAAAAAACGTCTCGGTGTGCACGGGCCTTTAGGCTGGATCATCAAGCATGCTTGCTTCTGTTTGAGTCCTCAATCTGGCAACCTCGCTGTCTCATTTTCATCCACTTTTCCGGAGCCGGGTCGCAAAGGCAGCAGACTTAGTAGAGAACCCCAGACTTCCCTCTCACCAGACACTTCCTCCGGGGGGATCCAGAGGCGTTCCCAGGCCAGCTGAGAGACATAGTACCTCCAGCGTGTCCTGTGTTTTCCCCGAGGCCTTCCTATGTAGGCGTTCAGGAGGCATCCGAAACAGATGCCCGAGCTACCTCAGCTGACTTCTCTCTATGTGGAGGAGCATCAGCTCTACTCCGAGCTCTTCCCAGGTGACAGAGCTCCTCACCCCATCTATAAGGGTGCGCCCTGCCACCCTGCGAAGGTAACTCATTTCGGCCACTTGTATCCGAGATCTTGTCCTTTCGGTCATGACTCAAAGCTCATGACCACAGGTGAGAGTAGGAATGTAGATTGACCGGTAAATCGAGAGCTTTGCCTTTCTTACCACAACGGACCGGTACATCGACCGCATTACACAATCTACATCATAAAAAGCACTATAGAAATAAAGAAGACTATCCATTTCATGTATTTTAAGGAGCAGCTAACGATGATTTGTACAATAACCAAAGATGACAGAACTCATATATTAAACAATGTAAAAAAAAAAAAAAATAGCCCAAAATCAAGTGAAAAGGAGAAAACCAGGACCATTAGAGCTCCATCTCCATCTGTATCAACTCCACCGCCATTGATTTAGACACAGAGAAGCAGATTGTTTTGGTTTAGAGTAGACTTTTACATCCGCGGATATCATCTTTAATAAATCAGCCTCCGACTAGAGACATCAGGCCTCCACAGGACCACAGTTCCGCCCGTCCGTTTTGGGACGTTTTCAACTCGGTAGTTCAGCCAGAAATTCAATTCATGTTCCATAGGTTTACAGACACACGCGCAGCAGGTTTTTAGCGAGCTCTTGAATACTATCATCGGTTTCCATCTCTCAAAGCCTCAGCCGTGAAACACATTTTACCGGCTGCAGTCCGGTCATAAGCATCCGCTGCCGTTACACACTCACGCACACACGCTTTACAAGATCTTATCAGGCTGATGGAGTACTGTACCGATCTCCTATGATCTGTGCGTCTGTGTGCCATATGCGCTGGTATTTTATAGATGTCTGTCTACACTTGTGTTCATACTGAGAGACTCCGATTTCATTTGCTTGTGTGTGTGTCTGCATGTGTGTGTGAAGGAATGAAAGGCAGTAGCCGTGTAAGTGGAGTTGGTACAAAGTGTACTGTATGATTTTATCACATGCAACATGCGGACTAAGCTTGCGACATTTGTAGACAGAAGCACATAAATTTGCATCTACATTTAAATGAAACAGACTTTTATAAATTTGACATGGTTAATCCGATCATTGTGAGACAGTCAATGCTTAGACTTGACCACAATAAAAACTCTGACGTTTTGCGTTACTGCTGTATAACTACATTTCAAAAGTTTTTACAGATAAACTCTACAGTGTTTTAGATGAAGTAATTTTGTATGAAGTTTGAGGTAAACAAAGTAGTTTTATTTTATATTAGTAAGTAAAAAAGTTTCATTAAGAAATATGTCACATGATAGAAATGGAACATCGTATTCATTCTTATTCATGAGCAATTTATATTAGTCATTGATCATTTGTTTCAGTTCTGTTCAGCTCGTTTCAGTTTTCTTCCATTTAGTTTTTCCATTTCATTTCATTCCTTTCAGGTTAGTCTTTGTTCCATTTCTTGTTTCGTTCTGTGTCTCGTTTTGTTTAGTTCTATTTCATTCAGGTTAGTTTTCATTCTGTTTGTCATTTCATTTCGTTCGTTCTGTTTCTTGTTTTGTATCATTCTGTTTCTCATTTCATCCTGTTTCTGTTCCTTTCAGGTTAGTTTTTGTTCCATTTCTTGTTTTGTTCTGTTTCTCGTTTTGTTTTGTTTCATTTCGTTCAGGTTAGTTTTCAATCTTTTTCTCATTTCATTTCATTCCATTTCTTGTTTCATTTCTCGTTTGTTTCATTCTGTTCTCATTTCATCCCGTTTCTCGATTCGTTCCAATTCTCGTTTTGTTTAGTTTCATTTCTCATTTTGTTTCAATTCGTTCAAGTTAGTTTTCGTTCTGTTTCTCGTTTTGTTCCGTTTTTTTGTTCCATTCCATTTTGTTCAGGTTAGTTTTTGTTCTGTTTTTCTTTATATTCCATTTCTCATCCTATTCCTTGTTTCATTTCATTTAGGTAATTTTTCCATTGTTCCATTTCTAATTTTGTTCTGTTTCTTGTTTCTTTTCATTATGTTTTGTTTCATTCTTTTCTCTTCCATTTCAGTTCGTTTCATCTCGATTAAGATTGTTGTAATTTTAGCCAAGTCCACTAAACTTTGTATACTTTCACTGGAGTCAATTTTATTATTTTTTTATTTCTATTTATTTTCTTTTAGTTAGGGGGAAAGAAAAGTGGGGGGAAGAAAACCCTGTTTCATTAGAAATATGTCACATTAAAGAAATGCCTTGCTAATGTATTTTATTTAACTCTTATTCATGAGTAATGAAGTTTAATTTCATTTATTTTAGTTGATCCTGAACAGTGGCTCAGTGGTTAGCATTGTCTCCTCACAGCAAGGTCACTAGTTTGAGTCCCAGCTGGGTCAGTTGGCATTTCTGTGTGGAGTTTGCATGTTTTCCCCGTGTTCGCGTGGGTTTCCTTCGGGTGCTCCGGTTTCCCTCACAGTCCAAAGACATGCGCGATAGGTAAATTGTGTAAGCTAAACTGTCCATAGTGTGTGTTTGTGTGTGAATGAGCATGTATAGGTGTTTCCAGTACTGGGTTGCAGCTGGAAGGGCATCCACTGCGAAAAAACATATGCTGAAATAGTTTCTTTCCGCTGTGGCGATTTCTAAAATAGAGACTAAACAGAAGGAGAATGAATGATCCTGACAAAGAACATTTTAATTTTATTCAGGTCCACAAATTTAGTTTAATCTCACTGGAGTTTTAAGTGAAGTTTGAGGTAAAAAAGCTGTTATGTTTTATTTTATTGACCAACAGCACTGCTTTATTAAAGCATTAACCAGGTGCACAAAACGCTTTAATAGGAGTTCTGCACGAAGCATGAGGTGAAAAAAACCTGAGCTTGAAGTGTAAAAGTGTCAGCTCAGGGAATATTTGCACAGGCGCTATATTTCTCTACCCAGACGGTGAACCTGTGAGCCTCAGCAGGTGTTCAGGTTTTCCTAGAAATGTCTGTCTGTCCGTCTTCCTCACACACACATGGACTTTGTTGTGGTGAGGATGTGCTGCACATGTGGCGAATGAGATCACGCAATTACTGCTGATGAGAGCAATCCACATGCTCAGCATTTGCTAGGAAATGAGACATGAAAAGAGAGATGAGCAGGATGGAGAGATGAAGGATAAACATGTCCTAGGGCTGTGCAATATGGCGATATATATCGTCTGGGCAAAATCTTTATGTTCTATCATTTATTTTGTGGAATCAGAGTATACTTTTTTTTAGGGGTTTTTCACCTTTATTATGATTGGACAGTAGAGATTTCAGACAGGAAAGCATTGGGAGCAGAGAGAGGGGAAGGATCGGCAAAGGACCTTGAGTGAGGAATAGAACTCAGATCATCGTGAGCACATCAGTGCTATATGTCGCCGCACAGTACCACTAGGCTATTGGTGCCAACAGAGTATACTTTTTAACGAGAAACAAGTCAAGAAACGGAAAAAAATGCAATGAAACGAGAAACAGAATGAAAATGATAATGATCCTGAATAAATAGGAAATAAGCAAGACGTGAAATGGAACGAAACAAGAAATGGAACAACAACTAACCTGAAAGGAATGGAATAGAAAGTAACCTGAAAAAAACAGAACAAAACGAAATGAGAAATGAAAGTAAACCAAACAAGAACCAGAACAAAACCAGAAACGTGATGAAATGGGAAACAGAATGAAACAAAATGAGAAACAAATTGAGAAACAAAACGAGAAACAGAAAGAAAATTAACTAGAACAAAATGGAATGAAACCAAACAAAATGAGAAATGGAACGAAATGAGAAACAGAATGAAATGAGAAACAAACTGAACCAAAACAAGAAACAGAACGAAACAAAATTAAATGAGAAACAGTAGTATTTTTATTATGGTAGTACTTTTTTATGGTAGTACAAAATAACACACCATTACGAACATCCAAACAGAAACATGAATAACAGCGTCGCAAGAAAGTTGCAGTCTTGAAAGTACAACATTTTGCATTTTAATTAGCATTTTTTTGCTATTATTTATTTAGATGTTGGGCCTGTAATTATTAGTATTAATATTTATGTATACATTTCTACATTGTTAATTAAACATTTGCCGTGAAGTTCTAAATAAAGTGAGAAATATGAATTAAAATCAATTTGAGTATATACTTTAAAATGTAAAAAAAGAAATACAGGGTGTCCGCAGTCTTATGTTTTAAATCTTTTAAAAATTACAACAAAATAAATTAAAAAAAGAGGCCGCAAAAAGACTCATTTTGTAGGTCTTAAATTATTTGAAATGGGTCATAATTTTCCTATGTGCACATAAAGCTATCCAATCGGCCTGACACCCATCCAATCACCAACAACCCATCTCAATAAAACTTCAATAAAAGTTTTATTTATTAACCTTATTTACTAATATGGTTGAATTATATTCCTTACAATAGCATAAGTTTAAAAGTTCTCCATGTATTTAGAGCTACCAGGACACTGACTGGACTTGTAACTACATTAGGCTTATTATAGTTTTTAAAATCTGTCATTATTTAATTTTTTTTAAGTAATGCATGAATACAACTACACTTTGCTTGTTTTGACACATTATTTAAAATATGTGACTAAGAAATATCTAAATTGTTTTGATGAGGCAAGTCAATATCTTTTCCATTTGTCCAATCTGGCCATTAGAATAAAATACCTAGCATTTCGCCCTGTATAAGTGTAAAATTTCATTCATTCGGCTTAGTCTCTATTTCAGAGGTTGCCACAGCGGAATGAACCGCCAACTATTCCAGCATATGTTTTATGCAGCGGATGCCCTTCCAGACGCAACCCAGTACTGGGAAACACCCATACACTCTCGCATTCACACGCAAACTGAGTGCCACACTCATACACTACGGCCAATTTAGCTTATTCAATTCACCTATAACGCATCTCTTTGGACTGTGGGGGAAACCAGAGCAGAGGAAACCCACGCCAACAAGGGGAGAACATGCAAACTCCACACAGAAACGCCAACCGGCCCAGCCGGGACTCGAACCAGTGACCTTCTTGCTGTGAGGCGACAGTGCTGACCACTGAGCCATTGTGCAGCCCTAAAATGGTCTTAAATTTAACTTGATGAAACCTGTGGAAACCCTGAAATAGTCTTTTAAATGTAATCAAAATACATCAAATATTGTCTGAAATATTGTCCATGTGGATGCTAGTAATACAGTAACCTGATTATACTGGGATCAGGATCTGTGCGCTTGACTTTGAGATGATGTACCGTTTCTCATTATGACTCGGATCTGCTCTCCTCTGTAGGATGTCCCGTCGGGTTTTACGGGCAGGACTGTGCGCAGATGTGCCAGTGCAGGAACGAGGCCCAGTGTCACCACATCACAGGCGCCTGCCGCTGCACCCCCGGCTGGGCACAGCCGCACTGCATTCTGGGTAAGCAGCCCACATCATTAAAACGGGGTGTGATTGGAGGCTCATCTCTGACTGAATGCCGCATCCTCACACAGAAATAACTAAACAGACGAGATCATCCGGACACAGGCCTCTTGACGAGTGATTGAACCAACTTTTGAGGGCTTTAAAGAGACAGTACACCAAAAAATGTCAATTTACTCATCATTTACTTAGTTATTTCTTAGTTTTACACGAAACAAATAGATTTTGTGAAGAATGTTGGAAACTAGTTGCCATTCCCTTCAGCAGTAAGAGGGGAAATATTATAGAAGTCAATATTTTTAGACAAATTCAAGCATTCTTCAAAATATCTCTAATTGTGTTCAACAGAACAAGCGGAGGGTGAGTTAATGATGGAAGAATTTCATTCTTGGGTGAACTATCTCTTTAGGATGGCTTAAATAATGGCAAGTAATTGAAGCATAATACTTGATGGACATTTATTGATCAATATTTTTGTAATTATGCTATGCTAAAACATTTTATAGGCTAGCAGTTCACAAATATGGCTGATTGGATGTTTCAAAGCACTCACATTTGTGTGTGTAAATTGTGCATTCAAGTCATGTGGAAAAACATTGTGGAACACACATTAACAACATGTAATTTATCATGATTATGACAAAGAACTTTCTTTAAGCAGTGAAAAGTTTTTGTCGGTTAAAAGGGGTTCTTAAAATTCTCTGAAAGTGAAACTAAAATAATTTTTTATAACATAATTTTTGCTATAATTGCCAAGGGAATCGTTCTAATTTCAATTTATGTAAATATGTTTCGTGTACTGCTGCCCTCGCGACCCGGCCCCAGAAAAATGCATGAAAATGAATGAATGAAAATAATAAAATAACTAATGTTTTTTTTCAAACTTTAAACAATTTATATGAAAACAACAAAGATTAAACAAACAAGAACTAAGACTAAATTATATTAAAATACACTGGTTAAACTGGGTAAAATACACAGTTAAACAGGGTGATTATAATTCTCTGAAAGTAAAACTAAAATCATTTTTATAACATAATTTTTCTATAATTGCCAAGAAAATTGTTCTAATTTAATTTAGTTTAACTTAAAAATAAAAGTAATAAAATAACTAAAACACCAAGTAAAATAAATAAAAAAGTGACAGCCATACAGTGCTTTTTCACTAATAAGAATAAATAATTGAAATCTTTACTACAACTTTAAAAACAATTCATATGAAAACAACAAATATTAAACAAATTAAAAGAAGTATTTTAATTAAAATGAATAAAACAAAATTATATTAAAATACACTGGTTAAACTGAGTAAAATACACAGTTAAACAGATTTCTTACAATTCTCTGAAAGTGAAACTAAAATAATTTTTATAACATCATTTTTGCTATAATTGCCAATGAAATCATTCTAATTTCAATTTAGTTCAACTTAAAAATAAAATAAAAATAATAAAATCCCTAAAATACAAAGTAAAATAAATAAAAAAGTGACAGCCGTAGAGTGTTTTTTTTCGCTAATATGAATAAAGAATATGGGTGACGCGGTGGCGCAGTAGGTAGTGCTGTCGCCTCACAGCAAGAAGGTTGCTGGGTCGAGCCTCGTCTGGGTAAGTTGGCATTTCTGTGTGGAGTTTTCATGTTCTCCCCGTGTTCGCGTAGGTTTCCTCCGGGTGCTCCGTTTTCCCCCACAAGTCCAAAGACATGCGGTACAGGTGAACTGGGTAAGCTAAATTGTCTGTAGTGTAGGTGCGTGAATGAGAGTGTATGGGTGTTTCCCAGTGATGGGTTGCAGCTGGAAGGGCATTTACTGTGTAAAAACATGTGCTGGATAAGTTGGCGGTTCATTCTGCTGTGGCGACCCCAGATTAATAAAGCAACTAAGCCGAAAAGAAAATGAATGAATGAATGAAGAATTCAAAACTTTACTACAACTTTAAAATCAATTCTTATGAAAACAACAAAGATTAAACAAATAAAAAAAGCTATTTTAATTTAAATGAATAAACCAAATTATATTAAAATACACTGGTTAGAAAAAAGAAATAAAGCATCTGTATTTACAGTAATACAGTCATTGTAATATATATATATATATATATATATATATATATATACACAGTTGAAGTCAGAATTATTCGCCCCCCCTGTTTATTTTTTTCCCCAATTTCTGTTTAATGGAGAGAAGATTTTTTTCAACACATTTCTAAACATAATAGTTTTAATAACTCATTTCTAATAACTGATTTATTTTATCTTTGCCATGATGACAGTAAATAATATTATACTAGATATTTTTCAAGACACTTCTATACAGCTTAAAGTGACATTTAAAGGCTTAACTAGGTTAATTAGGTTAACTAGGCAGGTTAGGGTAATTAGGCAAGTTTTTGTATAACGGTGGTTTGTTCTGTAGACTATGGAAAAAAATATATAGCTTAAAGGGGCTAATAATTTTGTCCCTAAATTTTTTTTTGAAAAATTAAAAACTGCTTTTATTCTAGCCAAAATAAAACAAATAAGATTTTATCCAGAAAAAAAACATTATTAGACATACTATGAAAATTTCTTTGCTCTGTTAAACATATTTTGGGAAATAATCAAAGGGGGGCTAATGATTCTAACTTTAACTGTATATATTGTTTATTAAGATGTTTATTTGAATTGGATCAAAACCTTTTTATCAAAGTCTTCCTAAAACTATTGACCAACACCCATTCCTGTCTTATTACAATTTTTGAAAAGTGTTTTGGATTCACTTTAAATGTTGACTACTGTATTTAGAGAATTAATAATTTCTCAATATAATTAAAATTACATTATGCACATTCTTTATTTGGAGAAGTAGATTTTTGGAAATCATGCATAATTGTTTTAGTAGAACCCAAAATTGTAAGGCCAATTTGATATTACAATTATTCAATCATTAATTCATTTTCCTTTGGCTTAGTCCCTTATTTATCAGGTGTCGCCACAGTGGAATGAACCACCAACTATTCCAGCATATGTTTTACACAGCAGATGACCTTCCAGCTGCAACCCAGTACTGTGAAACACCCATACACATTTATTCACACACACATTCATACATTACGGCTAGTTTTGTTTATCCATTTCACCTATAGCGCATGTCTTTGGACTATAAAGCACCCGAAGGAAACCTACGCGAACACGGGGAGAACATGCAAAGTCCTCACAGAAATGCCAACTGGTCCAGCCGGGACTCGAACCAGTGACCTTCTTGCTGTGAGGTGACAGTAATGACCACTGAGCCACCATGCTGCCAGATTACAATTAGTTCTTTTTCGAATTGTAAATATGAACTTCCCAGTAGGACTTGAATGTACTAAAAAAGAAAAAAGAGAAATGCCAACAAGTTAAAAGCATTGAAAAGTTAAATGCATCTCCATAGGATGCTTTAAACAACCTGGCATCTGTGTTTGTTTGTGTTTACAGTGAAAGGATGCTGTTCTGTTTGTGCGTCTGTCAGTATTTTATTAGACTGAGATGCTTTTTAAAGAGAGTTCTGCGGCACATTGGTTTAGTAGCATCCGTCTTCTCATGCGATCTCCCGTCAGTAGTTTAATAGATCGTGAGCCCAATAAAGATTTATCTCTCGTTCGGCTTCACTCTCCCTCTCTTTTTAATGAAGTGAGGTTTGCGTTAAAGATCCCTCTCTTTAGAACTTTGATTTTTACGTCTGACTTTCCCATGACGTGCTGTTCAGAGCAATCTCGACTGGGATGAAAAACTTTTCTGTAGTCGAGTGAGGTTATTAGTCAGTTTTGTGGTCGGTGATCATTTTAAATCGTTGTTTAGATTTGAGTCTACTCTTTTGTCGGTTCGAATTGTTTTGCAGTCGCGTGATCTGCTGTCATTTGTGTCTATACCAAACGAATGCGGTCAGGCTATTTAGACAAATCACTTACAGGCATCACATAAAGTGTGTAAAGATGCTTTTTAAAATCCATTTGTATTTAGTGTAGATGCATTATCATCAAAGCTAATATGTTTCATGTAATCTTAGGTTGTAATACACTGTTCATACTTAAATTTCAGCAGAAATTCATAATAATAACAACAACAACAATCACTGACAAGATTGTATAGTTTTAAGGTGACTAAAATTAAAATCTAACACTAAAATCTACTTGTATTGAACAGGGACAGATTAAATTATTCAAAAGTAACTGTGAAAACATGTAAAAAACACTGAAAACATACATTTTCTATTAATAAATCCTGAAGAAATTGCATCACATTTCTGCACGCATTATGATAGATCTAGATTTCTTTTCTTAACACCTTATACAACACAATCACACGGCATTTCGTAACTTTTTGATTTAGCAGCTAAATCGTATGAATTTGTACGATCTAATTCGTACAATTTAGTACGATTTGCCCATCACCCAATCACGGTTGGGTTTAGGGGTGGGGTTGGGTGCCACGCCTCCTTTTTAAAATCGTATATCCACTCGTACGAATTTGTACGAATTAGCCACTAACCTGACAAAACGTAAAATACTAACGTTTCCTCGTGAGATCAGGCTGCCTTAAGTTATAACACCTTATACATACTTTCCAACCACTGTTATTCCAACAGCTTTTATTTATTCCAATCTTTTTGCTGAATATTATTGACAACAAACAATATCGTATTATCATGTATACAACATACAGTAAATATAAATATTTCCTCCAGTTAATGTTATAACAAATCTAATAAATCCAGATGCATCAGAATAATGTAGCTACTAGCTAACAATGTTTATATATTATACTGTGTTCTACACCTGTCTTACAGTATCTGCCTCAGAGCTAACTTACTTAAACTGTCTGAATCATTTCTCTTATCAAATGTCCAATCTGCATCATTGTCATGGTCACTAAAACCCATCTCATCCTCACTTTCATTTGCACTTGTCATTAACTTACCATAACACTAATACACTGACTGAATTTATATCTAATCAAAGGTATTGCCATTAAAATGTGATTTTATCCATAATTCAAATGCCATTAACATACTGTATGACTAATCTTTCTTTCTTTATTGTCCACAAGTGGAAATTTATCTTTGGCCTCACCTCACAACCACATCAGCGTTCACATGACATCACAGAAAAAACAGACAACACAAATACATTCAATGTCATCACATATATCACAATAAAAAAACTCCATTTAAAACCCTTTACATACTTAGAACCTAGTATTTAAAAGTCTAATGGCAGTCGGTACAAAGGACATTTGATACACATTTTTCTTTACTTGAGGTTGCCTAAAACGTCTTTTTGATGGCAAGAGCTGAAATTGTTTATTTAAGGGATGGGAACAATCTTCAATAATGATGTGTGCTTTCGGTTTAATTCTCATTGAATAGATTTCATTTGGTAATCAACATTATATTACTAGCTTCCATGTTGTTATTGTTACAACTTAAAAGTTCACATCTGACCTTGCTAGCTAGCTAACCCATTGCAATATCGCACATTCCACTAATGCACAGTGTTGCCATTTGGCAACACATACATTTGATCGATTTACAAAAAACTAATTTAATAAAAACTTTCTTGAGTTGAGAATATGTCATCATAACTTACTGGAGGTGATGTTTCAGATTTTTTGTGGATCTGACATGAGCTGATGCTCTGTTTTTATTGACGTTTTCATTTGCATTCAGCAACTACTCACTATAAACGCAATCTGTCAGAAATTGCACCACAGAAAAACACTGCATGTCATGTGACTTAACCAAAGCACACCATTGGCACACCACACAAAAAATAGAACGTTGGTCTTAAAGAAACAGTGGCAGGGAAATTAACATAAATATCATGTTTCCATATGGCAACACCATGCAGTAGAGGGTTAAGCAGTTTTCAACATTGGTAATAATCTTACATTTTCTTAAAAACGCATCAAATTAGCGTATTAAAATGATTTCTGCTGGATCATGTGACTGAAGAGTAATAATGCTGGAAATTCTGCTTTGTCACCATTGTAATAAATTACATTTTTAAATATATTAAAACATATTTACAGTTATTTTAAACTGCAATAATATTTAACAAAATTATAGACCATACAGTACTTTAAATCAGATAAATATGCCTTTGCTGATTATATAAGACTTCTTTTATACACATTAAACAATATTCCCAAACTTTTAATATTAGGCTATAGTTTATATGCAGGTCAATAGCTCATTTACGAGATGAACGAAAACAAAGAAAGTAAAGAAAGCGTATGTTTGTGTGTCTGCATATAATAAATAAATATATGTTTGTGTTCTAGCTTGTCCAGCAGGTACATTTGGTCTGAACTGCAGTCAGTCATGTGACTGCCACAATGGAGGGTCATGTGACCCGGTGAGCGGCCAATGCAGATGTGCACCTGGGTGGACAGGAGACCGCTGCCTACAGAGTGAGTTCAACACACACACAAACCTAAAACCCTGCAGCAGGAAATGGAAATCTTGATCGTCTTTTCTATTATGAGGTATACTTAAGTAAAATGTCTTCTTTAATTGGGAGGTTGTATTTTCATCCAATCCATTGGGAATTGATTGAATGGCTGGATCAGTGTGGTCTGCTACTGGTCAATCTCATGCGAGTGATAGGTTTTCCCACCATCATCATAAACGGTTTCATTTAGATTCAAAGGCCTGTTTCATTAATTTGCCTTAATATCTTAATATTCAGTTTTGATTAATCGCTACAGTTTCAAGTTCCTTATGTTTTTATTTCATTCACCTAATTATAACATACAACAACTATGTTAACAAACAAAGCACTTCTGTGAGGTAGCTTAAACAGTCAAGTAATAAATAACATCAATTCTTCACTTTTGGACTTTTGTGCAACAGTAAATATAAAAAAATCTAATATAAAACAACAATAGCACCTCACTTTAAAATACCCGGTAGACAATCCCAAATTTACATATCTCACAGTTTGCTATGGCAATGTTGTCGTCATCAACTTTATAATACCTCCAGGCAGGGCTTAACATTAACTTTTTTGATCACCAGCCACTGTGGCTAGTAGATTTCCAACATTACTAGCCACTCGCCATTTTCACTAGCCACAATTTTCTTGTTGGGAAAATAAATTTTATATGCTTAAATTTGACTTTGACATGCTAAAATGACTTGATTTAGATGTGTTATGTCCACATGCCTTCTTATTCATTTAACTTCTTGTGTGTATTGTGTATTAGCTTGCTCAGTGTGCATGAGCAAATGGGTTGTGTCACAATGCAATCAGTTTTTATTTCACGTGACTTTTCAGGGCTCAAAATTAAGGATTTACCCAAATTTATCTCTGACCACACCAAATAAGTATTTCTTAGCCACAATTTTTAATTGTGTCAAAACAAGGAAAATATAGCTGTAAAGGTGCACTTTTTAATTCAACAAAACTTTTCTTAAAAAAAAACATTACATTTAAAAAAGAATTATTATCTAAGTATGCACAGTAATCTGTCCTGGCTGGAGCTCAGATCACCAGTTAACTACACATTTTTGTTTTAATCTTGAGCTCTTGAAAGCAGCAGGACTGTGGGTGCACGATCATCGCTCTTTGTCCAGTCTATTTCAAAGGGAACCGATCGCACCAGTTGTGCTCCCTCTAGGCACGGTGACGGTTGCTTCGCGCAAGTAAACGTGAGCGCGCTTTTTAACAGTCGCGCGCATCACATCATCTGTGCGTGCGAGTGATCATCCACTCGTTCGGTATTTACCTGCTTTCTGCTCGCGCGAACACAGTTATTTTTGTCAGTCGTGCTGCTTCTCGATTCTAAGATCACATTTGCACGAATATTGGGCCACGCTTATTTTCAAACCCTGCTTTTAAAAAAACTACAATTTAAAAATGATTTCCAACCAGCCAACGTGGCTAGTGGAGGTGTCTGTCTAACCCGCCAGAGCTGAAATCTACCCACATTTGGCGGGTTGGCGGGTGTTAATGTAAAGCCCTGCCTCCAGGCCACAGACATACTCGCGCTTTCCGCTTCAAGCTGCTTCCGTGTTCTATCTTGCCAGCATTTAACCAATAGCATCTCTGCAACAAAGTGATGTCATGCCGCACACGTTGCTGTTTCTGTGTGAAGTCAAGAAAGAGGTCGAACTCTGTGCCACCACATAACTATAGATGTATTAAAAAATAATGAGGATTTCAAAATGTATATATATCAGGGCTCTAGTCTAAATTTCGCCTAAATTTTTTTCTTAGGTGCACCAGCACAAAAGTTAGGTGCACCCAAATTTTCAACCGCATCGCATTATACATTTTTATATTTATATTAAAGATAAACAAGGCTAGAATATAAAAATTAGGTATATTGTTATGTCAACACAAACATCTTGTGGTAGTGCACTTGTTTAATAAAAATTTTTGTTATTGTAACATTCAACATGCAATAAAGTGTATCGATATAACCAAAAGCAAGATCATATTGTTATAAATATTCCATTAACGAGACTTATCGAAATATTTATATTTTTGGCTGTTGAACCAAAAGATAATTAATTTTTTCCCCTCGAATAACTGGTCGCACCAGTGCAACCTCAGATTTTTTTAGTCACACCATTAAGAAATAAGGTCGAAATAAGGGCTCTAGAGCCCTGTATATATTCAAGTCCTGATCGGGAGGTAACGTCCGATTCTGATGGAGTCTGAAACCGCGTGATCGGGCTCGATTTCCGTTCACGTGATCGGATCTGGACATCCCTAAAAAATGTGCCCTAGTAATGAATTTGAGAATGTAAAAAATGTACACTGCGCCCTCAAGTGGATTAGTGAAAGCCAAAACTGCAAGACAACGTAGTCCATGGTACATATTTGTTGGTTCTCAGAAATGTAGTCCTGGGCACATATTCCCAATGAGCCTGGGTTGCATAATGTTACTTACAAAGTTCACATGATGTTGGTTAGGTTTGTGAATGTAAACAATTAGGAAATTGCATGTGAATCAATAAATTTGAACATGGCAAAAAACTCACATTTTTTTTTGTATTGTATTGTGAAGCAGTTCATGGAGAAATGGAATATTATATGAATAATACTTTATAATATGGCTTGTTTTTTTCTACTGCAAGCTGATTGGATGTAATAAAGTAGGCATTTCATTCAGAAAGATTGGGAAGAGGGTTTCGGGAAAATTATTACAACCTAACAGACTCCTCCTCACCATTTCTGTTTGTTGAAACTGAGAGTTGAAGGGGCGTCGTAAAGTATGTTAACCACGCCCAATACCTCAAACAGACGTAATCTAAGAATTTAACTGAAAACAAACAGGAAGTGCATTTTTTAGATTAGAATGGCAAACATTTCTTTCTTAATGACATGCACAGATGAATTGTTCACCACAAACCTACGGACCAAATTCTTATTGTGACGTGCATGTTTACTGAAGACAAAATTAGTTTGAAAAAAGTATGTAGAATAACTCCCTTTGAAGTGTCTTTTGTAACTTTTTCATGCTCGAACAGCAACATTATGCACTGAAGAAAAAAAAGAGGGAAAAATAAAGATCTAATAAATTATTTAGAATAAACACTCCGGTATACCATAAAAACAAATAGTCTATTTTTAATAATGGTGACTTATGTATTATTTATAAATATGTACACAAATACCCAAACAAAGCAAACACATCTGTCCATCTCTCTCTCTCTGGGTGTCTCGCAGAGTGCTTTATTTGGCTGTAGTTAGTAAGATGTAAGTGATTATGGTGATTTATAGTGAGGAGTTTGTAACCACTGATAGCCACGATTCACATGTCATCGCACAAATTACTGTATTCTGTCTCCATTACGCACTGGAATGTTCACATGGGTGCTCACTGCGCTATACATCTGCTTTCTCTCCCACTGTCTGTCTGTCTGTGTGCGTGTGTGCGTGTGTGTGTGTGTGTGTGTGTGTGTGTGTGTGTGTGTGTGTGTGTGTGTGTGTGTAGCCTGTGCATCTGGATGGTTCGGGAGGAACTGTGAGCAGAAATGCATCTGTCCTGTGGGCGTGGCTTGTGATCATGTGACTGGCAGATGTGGATGTCCTGCAGGTTACACTGGGAACAGCTGTGAGAAGAGTAAGATCTTTCTCTGTTTCATGCATCCTACTGAGTCTTGGACAGTTGTAGTAGCAATATCCTATAAATCACTCTATATCTATCTGTGGGACTATAAATACATTTTATATATACACTTAGGAGATACACTATAATTAAAAAGTTTTGGGTCAGTAAGACTTGATTTATGTTTCTATAAATACTTCATCATGCTCATCTGAGCTGCATTTATTTAATAAAAAATGCAGTAAAACTGTATTGTTAAATATTATTACTATTGTACTATAGTTTTTAAAAATGTTAAAAAAAATGTAATTTCATGGGCGACATGGTGGCTAAGTGGTTAGCACTGTTGCCGCACAGCAAGAAGGTTGCTGGTTCGAGTCACAGCTGGGTCAGTTGGCATTTCTGTGTGGAGTTTCCTCCGGGTGCTTCAGTTTCAGTCCAAAGACATGCGCTATAGGTGAATTGAATAAGCTAAATTGGCCGTAGTGTATTTGTGTGAATGAGTGTGTATGGGTGTTTCCCAGTACTGGGTTGCAGCCAGAAGCGCATCCGCTGTGTAAAATTTATGCTGGATAAGTTGGCGGTTCATTATATACTTATATATATATGTGTGTATATGTGTGTGTAAATATAAAAAATAATTATACATTTAAAAAAATGATATATAATAAGAAGAATAAGTATTATTGTTATAATAACAAGTGAAGTTTTTAAATTTTTATTAGCTTTATAGAAAATGAAAAATTACCAAACTGTTTAAGAGCATTTTGTAGTGCCAAATTTATTTTCATTTGCCTTAGCCCTTATTTATCAAGGGTCACAACAGAATGAACCAGCAACTACTCTGGCATGTTTTACGCAGCGGATGCTGTGGACTCTTGCATTCACACACACACACACTTATTTACTACAGACAATTTAGTTAATCTAATGTGTAGTGTCAATTTTTACTTTCATTTTTTTGGAAGATGAGGAAGGAAGTAGCAGCAGCACAACTGCTGCAAATGCTTCTGCTGTTCAACTAGAGGTGGTGGACAGTTCAGCATTTGAGTTAGAGGAGGAGCCTACAGGTAAATTCTAAGCCAAGTGAAACTAAATTTACATTATGTGTTTTTAGGATGTATCGTGGGGACATACATTTAAAGTCATATTTACAATATTAGCAGTCAGAGAATTACATGAAAAAGGTAGCGTAGGTAGCAGTGACAATAGCAGGAGAGGTGGCCTGAGATTGAAAAAATTTCCCAGCCTGAATTATTGTCCCAGTCCGCCCTTCCTCTATTCTACTGTCCATCTCATACAAAGGGCCTAACACAAATCCTAATGTTAATTTTTAATTATAAATATGTACATTTTAAGCAATGTTTCAGTCTATTCCTATATGCATTACCAACCCTACACACACTTCTCTCTGCTGTAATTTACACTCCCTGTGTCTCTCTATCATTTTCACATTACACACACTGGGGTTTTTCTTCGCGACTCTTTCAACACTCACCCAGCGCACTCTTTCTCTCTCTGTGGATGTGAGACATCTGATAAAGGTTAGCGCTGAGCAGCCAACTCAAACAGCAGGCTTTGTTTTTGTCTGTGTAAGGATAAGAAGTCTGGAGTAGACACGAACACACACACACACACTGCAGCAGACACGGCTAATGACAACAGTCTAATTATTCTCTTTAGTCTGGAGTCTGAGCTTATCTCTTACACATGTCGCTAGGCTAAACACACACACACACACACACACACACACACACACACACACACACACACACACACACACACACACACACACACACACACACACACACACACACACACACACACACACACACAATAAGGATGACCTGATGGTCTGAGGTCGGTAACAGTGTTGATAAACTATCATCTAAACTAAACTAAACTAAACTAAATCTATCATTTGTTGTTATAGGAGCTTTTAATATTTGGAATAATATAAACAATACTATTTTACTATTTACTACCACTACTACAACTGTAGTAATATAATAATAATAATAATACGACAACTACTACTACGATGATGACTTCTACGACTAAGATTACTACAACGACTACTATGACTGCTACTACTACTACTAGTAATAATAATAATACTACAAAAGCTACTATGATAATGACTTCTACTACTACTATGACAACTACGACTACTACTAATACAATTACTACAACTACTACTACTACTAATAATAATATTAATATTTTTACTACGACGACTACTACTACTACAACGACTACGACTATTACTACAACGACTACTACAACTACTATGGCTACTATGACTGCTACAACTACTACTACTATGACAACTACGACTGCAACTAATAATAATATTATTATTAATATTAATTATATTACTACGACAACTACTACTATGACTACCACTACTACTACTACTACTAATAATAATAATATTAATAATAATACTACGACAACTACTACTATGACTACCAGTACTACGACAGCTACTACTACTACAACAATGACTACGACTATTACTCCAACGACTACTACAACTACTATGGCTACTATGACTGCTACAACTACTACTACTACTATGACAACTACGACTACTACTACTACAACTAATAATAATATTATTATTAATATTAATTATATTACTACGACAACTACTACTATGACTACCACTACTACGACGACTACTACTACTACTACTACTACTAATAATATTAATAATAATACTACGACAACTACTACTATGACTACCAGTACTACGACGACTACTACTACAACTACTACTAATAATAATATTATTAATAATAATACTACGACAACTACTACTATGATGACTACCACTACTACGATGACGACAACTACTACTACAACTACTACTACTAATAATAGTATTAATAATAATACTACGACAACTACTACTATGATGACTACCACTGCTACGACTATTACTACAACGATTATTACTACTACTACTACTACTATGACTGCTACTACTAATACTGCTACTACTACAACAACAACTACTACTACTACTACTAATAACAATATTAATATAAATATAAATATAATATAAACAATATAAATATTAGCCAGTTGTCAATATAGATAATTGTTAAATAATAACATTCAATTTTCTTTTCGGCTTAGTCCCTTTATTAATCTGAGGTTGCCACAGCGGAATGAACTACCAACTTATCCAGCACATGTTTTACGCAGCGGATGCCCCTCCAGCCGCAACCCATCACTGGGAAACACTCACACACTCTCGTTCACACACATACACTATGGACAATTTTAGCTTACCCAATTCACCTGTCCCGCATGTCTTTGGACTGTCGGGGAAACCGGAGCTCCCGGAGGAAACCCACGCAAACATGGGAAGAACATGCAAACTCCACACAGAAATGCCAACTGACCCAGCCGAGGCTCGAACCAGCGACCTTCTTGCTGTGAGGCAACAGCACTACCTACTGCGCCGCTGCGTCACCCAAAATAATAACAAAGTATGTATATTCAAAACTTGAAAAAAAAGTTTCTCTGAATTGAGGATTTATAGTGATGTGTTTGAGTAAAACCATGTTTTATTCTTTAAACAACTGATGGCATTTCTTCCAAATGTATTTAAGTTTGTCATTCTGAGCATTTGTATTCATTAAATAAAAAGTGCCATGTTTTCAGGCATTTATAATGATTTTTAAGGAACAATACCAACTTCAGAAGAGTTAAGAAATAGATATTTTTTGGAATAACCCTTGTTTTTAATCAAAACAAATAAAACATTTGTTATTCTGATCAATTTATGGGAACAATACTCTAAATGTCAATTTTTCATTTGAAATTTGGAATAAATTGTCAGACATTCATATAATAAAGCAAATATTAACATGTTACTCACTCCATTACCTAATAAATAATTGCACAATTTGTGTCAATAAATAAAATGTACCAAAACATTATAAAAAATAAAATAAAATACTTATTACCTGCCTATTATTAAGATATTAACTGTATATTAGAACCTACCTGAACCCAACTACTACCTTACTAGCTATTAATAAGCAGCCATTTCACAGCTTATTAAGCTAATAGTTTTAGTTAATGGTTTGTTAATAGCATGAATTGTGACTTAAAATAGGCATTGACCTAATGGGCACGCAAACACACAGTTAAAGCCTGTATTCTGTCAGAAACTCCAGATATATGCGAGCGTGTATGAAAGTAAGCATGTTTGAATGACGTTACAAGAAATGTCTAGCCTCCCCTTCATATCATATCATATCTCCTTCCTGTCTGAGGCCTGATGCCAGGAATGCGTCTAGACAGCTGGACATTTCTATGGAAAACTCACACATGCTCCTAAAATCATCTCTTCGTGTTTCGTGTCATTTTCTGATGTTATGTCTCTCTCAGTGTGTCCACAGGGCAGGTTCGGCCTGAAATGTTCTCGGGTGTGCACGTGCTCTGGAGATCAGTACAGGTGTCACCATATCACTGGGAGATGCAGCTGTCAACCTGGTTACAATGGCAATCGCTGTCTTCTCAGTAAGGCTTATTATCAGTGTGCGGATTATACATTGACTGTCAACTGTTTTGGTTAGTTTGTGAAATGCATGCTTCAGTCATTTATGTATTTATTTTTAATTACATCTAGTTTGTTAATAAAACAAGGGATATTATGTGTTTTCTGACCTACAGTATTCTCTGATTAGCTATTTCAGATGTTACTGTAGGTCAGGGCTATTCAATTAGTGACATCCACGCACATCTCTCACCACTACAGCGTGAGATCATTTCTCCTGTGTGCACCTGGAGGTCTGCTTGCGAGCAGTGCATGCACCGCTCCCAATATGCGCACGACTCCATTGGAAATAATGAACTAATATGTGAAGGGCCTGCTGCTATAGTTAATCCAATGTGTGTGTGTATTAGCCTCGGTATAAGCTCAGAACTTTAAACTAGCACACAGTTGGCATAACTTTGTTTACTTGCAGCAGTTTCGTTCCGTGCAACAGAAACGCGGCATTGAGAAGCTTTTACGATGAATTAACCGTAATGAATTTAAACGCCGTTAATAGTGAAATTGGCTAATCATTGCATCCCTATTAATGGTATTAGTGCATTGAACAAAAGGCCTACAAACGTATCCAAATGTTTTTGGCTGCCCGCGCCACTCGCTTAATGTCACTTGACTCACTCTCTGCGCAGCCTTCAACTGCAGCTTGTGCTGTATTGAACAGACGCACGTCATTTCACAACTATAGCGACTGTTTTTCGACTGAACTAAATTTATTTTTGATGTCTTGGTCACACTATTTGGAGGGCCGGAACAAATTGCCTCGGGGGTCGGGTTCAGCCCGGGGGCCACCAATTGAATAGCCCTGCTGTAGGTTAAACAACAAACCATGCGTCTAATTTGATTTTATTTTCAGGCTAAATATAGATACACACACCTATTTTACGAGAAAACAAAGTCTTGTGAACACGATGTCTATTGGTGCTCTAGATCTGCCACTTTCAGACTTTTTTCTTGAATAGACTGATTGCAGCAATTATGCATTAACAATGGTTTGAATAATTGTAGGGGGTGGTCAAATGTATATTTATATTATCTATTATTTAAATTATTAACATTATTATTTAAAATACAGGTCAGAGTGAAATATTTCTCAGTATTAAAGAACTGACCCCCACCCCCCCCACCCCCCCATACACCTTGTTTTGACCTCCATCAGGAGGGATCAAGCGTTAATTGGGGGGTCAATCCCCCTCCCAAACCCACTGTAATTCGTACCCTACAACAAAAGTAATGTTGAAGTATATACATTGGGCATAAAGGGGACCCTTTTTACAAGATCAAAATTAAGTCTCTGATGTCCCTAGGGTGTGTATGTGACATTTCAGCTCAAAATACCACACAGATACTTTTTATAACTCTTTGAAAATGCCCCTTTTAGGCTTTGATTCTAATTTTGGTGACTGTCGCTTTAAAATCAAATGAGATTGTGCTCTTTTCAAAAGAGGGCGGAGCTACAATTGCTTATGTGTCAGTATAGGGGCAGAATCAAAAACATGCTCTATGCATCTATGCTAATGAGGGAGAGATCGTCACTAATGGGCAGGGCTTTCTCCTTCTGATGACATCTACAAAGGGAGAATGTCAATCAAAGTGTTTCTGCAGACTGTTTTAATCAAGTGTGATTATACAAGTAAAATTAGTACATTTTTACCATTGGAAGCTGGTTATATTCACAGACTGTTGCCACACAACTGTTTAAACCCCTTATAAAAGAGATTTTTGCATAATAGGTCCCCTTTATAGTGAACATTACCATCAATGTAGTGTGTGATGTAGCTCTTTGTGAATGTAAAAGGTCTGTAAAATATTAAAGGTCAAAGTGCATGACAAATAAACTCATCGTCTCTTTAAAAAAAAAAAAACTAATCGATTCTAAACCAATGAAATGAATAGTCAGGAATTTCTGTTTCATATGAGATCTATGTTGATCCTGATCTATTTTGACCATTGAATAGTGGAGCTGGTTTTCTGTCGATTTTATTTTCTTAAAAAAACCATTTGTTGTCTAAGAATTGATTGTCCATATATTATCTGTACAAAAACCAAAAGACTGTTAAGATTGTAAAGCTCATTGCACACAAAGTCTGAAAATTTCGTCTAAAATTTTGCATGTCAAAAAATTTATTTGACCACGTTGTGTCAATCAGATTTACACACGGCCTCTGAAGCTTTCATCCATCATTCTGATGGGGTTTTCAGATCATTTTGAGAGGTGTTTTGACAAATCACAGCCATCTACAATAGCACTTGGATATGTTATTTAGAGATTTTGCTTGTATCTAAAATGATCACACATACACAGACTTGTTGCTTACTGTATATCTATGAAACATACAGTATGTGCATATATGCTCAGCATAATTGAGTACACCACATTTTGAAAATGAATATTTGTATGCATTTCTCAGTGAATATAGACAATATATTTTGGTGCATTTAAACTAAACAGATATATTTATTAAAATTGCATTTTAGTCACCAAACATATTTAGAAATGGAAAGATAATACAATTAAATTCAAGCAAAATATTGCAAAAAATTACAACCTACAAAATAAAGAAAATGTAAAAACATTCTTCTCTTGATATTTCCTCTTTTATATTTGGATTTAATATTTTTCTATAACATACACATTTGTACTAGTTTTTTACAATTGTACTAGTTTTTGGGCCACTATCGTAAGTTTTGATAAGCTTTTTAGATTTTGATAAGCTAGATTAAGATTTTGTTAGATAAACTCCAAACTTGGCTTCAGTATTTACTAATCTAATGTATATGCACATATATAATATCGTATAGAATATGAATTTAAACGAGGGGTGTACTTATAAATGCTGAGCACTGTACACCTATTACACAGTCATAAGAGCTTGTGATTGAAGTGCAGGTTGATCAACTAGTTCTTCCAACAGTGGACCTAAAATTGATATATTAAAATCACCAAAATCCTTACTGTATACAAGGTTTACAACTGCCAAAGGAAGGAAGTGTCCTGTGAGCTATTGGTTAATGGGTGTTGGGATCAGATGAGTCAGAAGTAGGGGTTTAGAAAGAACAAATCTTCAAATAAATTGAATCATTGAGAAAGTTTGATATTTTAAAATGTATAATTTAACAAAACTAAACTGTGTTTGACCTTGGATCCATGTCAAACGTATTGTAGGAGGGCAGAAAGAGGAACTTTTTAAATAACAAAACAGGGGCACTTTTAAATTAAACACCTTACAAAACATAACTGACAACTACCAACCTAATATGCATGTAAAAGATGCAGTCAGGCTCCGGTTTCCCCCACAAGCCCAAAGACATGTGCTAAAGGGGAATTGGGTAAGCTAAATTGTCCATATATGTGCGTGAATGAGTGTGTATGGGTGTTTCCCAGTGAAGGGTTGCAGTTGGAAGGGCATCCGCTGCGTAAAACATACAGTATGCTAGATAAGTTGGTGGTTCATTCCGCTGTGGTGACCCCTGATTAATAAAGGGACTAAGCTGAAAAGAAAATGAATGAATGAAGATACAGTCAGTGTTTCTGCTGTTCACAGGATGTCGAGAGGGCACTTATGGCCCCTACTGTAAGAAGAGGTGTAGCTGTGCCAATGGAGGCCGATGTGACTTCAGGAATGGCTCCTGCATCTGTCAGCCAGGATATTTTGGACCCAACTGCAGCATCAGTAAGAACCTAATACTCAGTCAATCAGACTGACATCTTTAGCTGTTTTATAGCATCTTGCCACTTTTTTTAAGCAGAGATAACTTGCTCATCTTTCAAACGGATGCATATTTAGTGTCTTCTGTTTTTTTGTTTTTTTTACTCTTTAACAGTCATCTTAACTGCCTGGTTGATCTTTTGTCCATAGGTTATCATTAAAACTCCCAAACTTAAAATTTGATTGGTGTCAGGAACACAATTTAATCAAAGTAACTGGTCAAAAATACAAGGTAAATGGTTAATAACATCTATGTTTTTCTCCCAGGTTGTCCCTCGGGTCACTACGGGAGAGACTGTGCTCAGGTGTGTTCATGTGGGGAGAAAAGACAGTGCCACCCAGAGACAGGGAGGTGTAACTGCGCCCCTGGTAGAACGGGACCGTCCTGTGGAGAAAGTATGTATCTTTGTGATAGCTGTGTTATTTTAGGATTATTTACGGGTCAAAGACAAATCAATAAAAGTGTAAAGCGGCTTAAATTTTTTCTTACATATTACAATTTTACATGGACAAAATGCATCCTGTTTAATTTGATATTTTTCTGTGCAAACAATAATGCTCATCATGCATTCTTACAATTATTGATAGATGAATTCTATTAAAATGTCATTTAGTAGTTATAGTTTATGTAACAAAAAGTAATGTATCAGAGATGTTTCAATCCTGATTTTGTACAGATTATTCCACTATTACTGTTTTTATTATAATGTACCTTTCTGTTGGGTGGATGTCAGGCTTTTTATATAGTTCTAAATCTAAATTGTTCAATAAATAAAGAATAATAATAATAATAATAATAAAGTCATGACATCTTAAATATATAAGGTACACTGTGAAGCCCCAAAATACTAATTAATTGTCATTTTAAAATATTATACTTCACCACTTATCCTTACTAAACTATGAGGTTTTACAATTTTCAGCAATACATTTAAAATAATATATAGTTTAAAATCAATTATGTACTTTATTAAAGTCAGAATACTTTTCACAAACTATGTTAAACTGAATGACGAAGGAGCATTATTTTACCAATATTTTGATATTTGAAATTTATTTGATATTTTTTTAACAATAGTTATCTTTACTTGCACTGAACATTTGATGCACTCAAAAAATGGTCGTTCAAACAACACAATTCTTGTAATTTCTTTGTCCAATTTCTTTGTTTTATGTTCAGACCACTTAAATTTGTAAACCGTTAAGTTAACCTAAGCGTTTTGTGTTGGTCTAACTGCCTTGTTAGGGGATTTGTAGTTCCCGGTATGCTTTGTGTGGGATTGAATTAAGAGAGGGAAATGTTTACAATAAAAGTAATCTTAGGTGTTTAAAGTTAACAGAAAGACTTGTTAGAGTCAAAGATTTAGTTAAAGATTTTCATGTAATGCTTTGAGTTTTGAGATTACCACCTTGCAGAAGCACCAATGCTTTGGGTGTTGGCGGCTTAATTAGCAAAAAAGCAGTTCGTTGCTTTGCTCAGGAAGTAATAATTGTCCTAAAATGAGTTCTGAGATCAGTCTCAAACAACTGTATATGTAACTCATGAAATGCGCTTAAAAATGGCTTTTTTAGTTCATTGAGGATAACTTCAAGAGACTTTGAAATGTACGACAATAGTCATACATGATATTATCAGACCTTTGAGTTTAAGTTAAATAAAAATACAAATGTATTTAAACTTTTATTTGATAAAATCATGTTGGACTAACTTAATTGCATTTAATTGTGTATATAGTTTTTTTTTTAGTTGGTGCTAAAAATGGATATCCTGCTCTCAATTAAGTTTATCCAATGAGTTATTTTTTTGAGTGTGCCCTTATTTGGCTTGGTTGTTTATTTTTTGATTAGTTTTTATTTTTAAAGTTTCATTTGAGTAATGTTGTGCTTCAACTCAACTCATTTTAAGTTATTTAGTTGCCAAGGTAACAATTTTCCATATTAATTTAATTTAAGTTAATTTTTTTAATTTTCGTTTTTCAGCTTTAACGAAAACTTTTTAATCATCTGAGTTAACAATAGCAGCCCAGGTGGCAAAGAATTCTGGCACAGATTTGGCATAAAGCTGGCAGCAGGCATTCATCCGGCTCTGGCATACAGCATGTGGACCAAACATGACAGAGGTGCCACCATCTTTAAGGCGGCACGCAAGACATGGGCCAGAAGTCAAATGTAGTATTTGGCTCAGATGTTAAAAATTGATATGTGGGTCACGTAAGTTTGGCCTATCCTGACCCTTATTTAAAATACATTTTAATTGTTTTTTGAGTAAAGAAATATTTTGATGCACAAAGTCATTTCCATCTTCCTGTTTGCATCTGCTAATGCCTTCATTTTAATCCAGGAAACAATCAACAATCTATTAATCTATTGTTTCCTGTATGTAAATAAATAAACAACAAAAAAATAACTGAATTTAACCTACATTACATATATTTTATTAACCAAATTATTATTTTACAAATTATATTAATATTAACCATTATCATTATTAAAGTGCCTAAAGTGCAATTCATGGGTTTATCAATTTCATTGCAGTCGTGACACACCAAATATGACTTCCAGACAATGGCCAAACATGGGCCATAGCTGGCCCAGTTCAGGCCGAGTTATATGCGTTATTAACTTGGCTGAGACTACAGTAGGCCCAGATATGGTCCATGTTTGGCCCTTATATGGAAGCTAGACTTGGTCCAGTCATGTACCATAATTTACTGCTGCATTTGGGCCAAGCAAAAGCTTTTGTGGGCTCAGTGTGGGCCAAAGACATGTTGCTATGTGGGAGGATACAGAACAAAAATTACTTTTGCTGCTTGCTCAAACTGCTTATTTAAAATGACTTGAAACAACACAATTGTTAGTTGTTGGATTGTCTTCAACCCACTTAAATTTGTTAAAACAATTAAGTTAACTTAATTCATTTGTGTTGCGACAACATAAAGGATTTGTGTTTACATTTTTTTTTACATTTGTCCTTGTTTCCCTGCTTATCTCGCCAACTTTTCTAACCTCTTAGCCATTCATTTCTCCTTTTTTTCCTGC